>MNPL01002599.1:0-48712 GCA_002081605.1 Tropilaelaps mercedesae
ATATATATATATATATATATATATATATATATACAAAAATTCAATTGGATTTAGCTGAATGCTTGTAAAAAATAAGTTTAGATTTATATTTATAGGTGTGATATCTAAAAACTGTCAGCACTTATCATTATATCGTTCATCAGTAATACCAGTAACGGGCTCATAGGATCTTTCTAAACAACTGGTGTGTGTGTGTTTTTGTTTTCAGATCCATCGGATATCTTGACGCATAATCCTGATGATTTCATTATCGGCGACCGCGTGTGGGTGAATGGTTCTAAACCAGGCTATATCCAGTTCATCGGAGAGACCAATTTTGCGCCTGGCGACTGGGCGGGAGTTGTACTAGACGAGCCGATCGGTAAAAATGATGGTGCCGTTTCTGGCGTACGCTATTTTCAATGTGAGCCGCGTCGAGGGGTTTTCGCGAGGCTTCAGCGTCTATCACGCTATCCTACAACCGTGTCGGCCGTAAGCAAAGGTCCAAATGACTCGACCCTGCTCCACGAATCACCGGGAAGGTCGGTCACTACAAGGGTAAGCAAGCTATGAAGCTAAAGTCCATGCCGTTCTTCCGCGCTTTGGTTGGGCAGAATTCGCGGATTTTGTTGAACCGTCTGTAAAATAGAGTTGTACTATAAAAACCATGTTTAAGATTAAAATTATATTAATGTGTGCAGCAATAGCACTGTGTAACATCGGTAGGCTATCTACAACATGAAGAACTTCAGTCAATTATATTTTTTTGCCATTTGAGAAAGAACACTTGAACGTGAGGAATGGCGTTTATGTATTTTCTTAACTTTGATCTTCATGTCTCTGAAAAATTCAGAAATTTAAGAACAACAAGGTTTTTGAATTGCTGCACATTAAACAGATGATCCATGAAAACAAAACAACGAAAAGCGGTGTTTATTATTGAGTACGCCGATTCGAGTAGCAGTAACTGAGTAATGAATTAGTCGAAACGTAAGTGGGGTGATACCAAGGTGTCTACGTCATACATCTGGGTATTATAGGGACTGACTAGGCCATTGAAGTTGTAGACAGAGTTTGAGTTACGTGTTCTGACAACAGAACTCGTCAGGACTGAGATTGCCATAACTTGTACCTCACACCAACTTAAAACTGCATCTATTTTCGGCTGCAATCAGCTTTTCTTTCAGTTAAGACATCAGAGGGGTCTTACAACTTCAGGTCGTAAGAGGTATAGAGTTTCGTACATAACAAAAACGTGACATAACAAACACGATAATAGATAAAGCATAGCCAACACTGAATTTGCATCTCCCATTAACCGAAATATATAGGCACTGGTTTATGATATTGGATCAGTACTTAGAGGTTAGAAAGAGGTTTCTGATAAAATTAGCAAACATACTCTCAGTTCGTAAACGACAGCAAACCGTGGTGCCTTTACTTCTTACTTAACACGCTGCTCATGTGCTTATTACTTCAAGTAACTTTATTTGTTTGTTTTTCTTATGCTACTCCTTAGACAGTTGTCCGTCCATGTTCGCCGGGAGATGGAGGTCGTACAACGCCCAGCTCTCCGCGAACCGTTATCACAAACACCGAATCGGTGGCTGTTGATCATGGACTTCGTGTCGGTGACCGCGTTATTGTAAATGCCTCATCAGGCTTCAAAGCGGGAACGCTCCGTTATATTGGAGCGACCGAGTTTGCCCAGGGCCACTGGTGCGGTGTAGAGTTGGATGATCCAACAGGAAAAAATGATGGTTCGATTAACGGAAAAAGGTAAGCCACTTAGCATAAGTCGTTTCTTTAAAAGCTATTGAGGATAGCAGCTAAAACACACACATGTTTACAACAATGGCACGACATACAGCTGCAAAATGATAGGCGTCAAGGAGAAACCAATAGTTCATTTGACGGAGCTTCAGGGCTAATGTTTGGGCAGCACTAACAGGTACCTACATCTAAATTTCTAAACATGGCGTAAAAGAACCGTTCACGAATTGCAACCAATGCGAGGCCAATCGTATATAACATTGGTTGTTTTCGTTTTTTGACTCAAATTGACAATACAAGAAAATAAATCTGAATAGCATCTGCAGACAGACTCTTTTCGCTTTTGTTAGTGAAGTCAAATTTGTAATATCCGTTACCGGGTTGAAAATGGTGGTACTAGCTTACTTAAAAACATATACATATACCTGATATTCGAAAAAGTTATTTTTACTTTAAAATGTCCGACTTACATGTTTCTCTAAATATTGTATATTTCTAAACTAAAATGGAAGAAATCAAATAATTTGAGAACTGGTGGGGTTAGGGAGAGCGCGATGGACATTCGTGATCACAAGACGTGGGCAGAATCTTTACCAAAGCGCATATATTCGAAATCATTTGACGTATTGACCCGTTGGTAGCGTTGTACCCTCAAGGGTATATATATAAGGGTATTTATAATATCTGTGAAAGTCAGAGAAATTTGAAAATATTTTAGAAGAATTTCCAAATTTCCGTTGACATTGTTTCATATAATCACTTCTAAAAAACAATGTCACTTCCGGTATGATCTTTGTGTATATTCAAACCATATTCAAAATCCTACTACTTCGTGTAAACTGTGTTTAGAACAGCTATCAGTTTCTGTTCCGACGAAGACATACTCATGTAAATTCTGGTTTAATGATACGGTACCTTCCTGGGTTGCGTGGGATTCACGCTGAGCGCGTAACTATAAGACCATCACTTACGCCGCACAAGTATTCACTTTTCGGCCTGGATCTTCATTTAAGACGAGAAAAAAGGGTTACAAGCACCTGCCAAAACAATTGCTAGAATTCGCCCGTCGGGTGCCCAACCTCAACCTAGGCTCTATGTTCTGAGACACGTGAACCTGATATGTGAGTGTCTAAAGGTAGTTTCATGTCAAAGCTATGTAGATATTTTCCGAAGTTTCCGTGGCCAGTGATAAGTTGCAGGCAAAGAATGTTACAGTGCCTTTTTTGTCTAGCCAGTTATTTGTGCTGGTGATCAGTGGCTTAACGTAAGCTCCTGGTGGCCCCGTTTGAAGTTTGAATATCGTCCCATTTGCTTTGCCATGGTCAGAGCATTTCTCTATCGGCCGCGGCTTCACCGAGTGATGAATTCCCTTAGAATCGTCTTTTCTCCTTAGTGTCCAGATTCCAGTGTGCTGAGTTGGTCAGCAATGGTGCACTAATAGTACGGTAGTCCTAAATGACGCGCACTGGCGGCCAATCTCTTGGAACTTTTCAACATGTTTCTCAAATGGCGTTTGTCCCCTATAAGCTCTGCTTAAACGCGAGCCCTAAATAGTATAATTGATTTTATAGAAGGAGTCGACAGATGGAGCTTGTATTTGCTGTCTCCCGAACGTTTGATATTTTACATGATCCTACTAATCTACGCGATAATCTGCCTGACCTTTGCTGATGCTAGTTTGGGTGCGGCATGTTCATTTGTGTGTATCTGGGTAGATACCCAGGTATTGTGCCATCTGCACGATTTTGATTGGGTTGCCCTCGAGAGTTAGGCGAAGCGATGGACACCTCCTGCGCTCCACTAGCAAGAGTACCTCAATCTTCGTGGACGCCCATTCCCGACCATGAATTCTCATTCATAGGGCAACCGCATCATAAGCCTCGTTAGTGCGCATTTGGCATGGCCGTCAGTACGGGCGTCAGTATGCCAAGCCAAATGCAGACCCTCCCAGAGTTTAGTTCTAGTTAAGAGCTCGGAGCAATGCGCATGTAGTGCCCTTGTCTTAATGTGTGAAAATCTCCACCTTTCATCCTGCAGCGGACGGAAATTTGTGACCCTCATCTTACACGTGCTAAGGTCTACATTTAATTCAAATCCGTGTATCATCGCGATGTAGGAAGCAGGCTTTCTTATCCAGGTAGCGCCGCGGCCGTTCTGATGTGAGACCCTTTTTTTTATTCTTTCTCTCGTCCTTTCTAGTATCTCTAGTAACTATTCCTTGTAAGTTTTCTGAGATGTACCTGATCAGTGACCAAATCTTGTTAACTGTGTGTTTTTCGGGGAATGCTGACGCTCCTGCTACGCTGACCGCCACCATTTATTTTCTCGATTGCCCAAAACGTGAATACACCGATCTTGGCGGCAGCTAGGCTTTTACCAGGCCTCTGAACTCTGCGCCTCTCAAGCGACCTAGTTGCTTCTGTGTCCACTCCGATATACCAGGACTCAAATTGGTGCTTCTGAGATAATAAATTCGCCATTCAACGGGTACATGTAAATGCCGGTTTTAAAAACAGCTCTCGCGCATTTTCGTTGTCGTCCCTACTCAACGTAATCTTGGCGTCTGTATAATCTCTAAGCTGCTACCTATGTTTCTACTCCTCCGCATGGAATTTGTGTGCTAGTCGGATGACTCCCATGACTGTGGTTTCAAGCCTGTCGAGCGTTGCCGTCAAGCTTTTACTTTACCGATAAACGCAACAGATATGTGGTCCATTCATTTCAAGGCTTCCATCCCTATCAAGCTTCCCTCGGAATCTGATAAACCCCCCGTATTTTCCACCAAGACACTTAAATCAACGGAAATGTGATTTCTAGAGCTTCATACTTGATGTGCGCGAAGGGGAGTGTTGACGATATCCATATTACTCGGATGTCCACACTATTCCAATGTCCGCACTGCTTTAATGCTCGCATGCGTCGTCCATACTATTTCATGTCCTGAAGTCCCCGGTACATACCTTCTGACTACGCTACTTAAACTGCTACTACTTTCCGCAGTACTCAAACCGTACATTCAGCATCCGTATTGCTCCCCTGCCATATCCGCTCACACGTCATTTACGCGCGCTCCATTGGTTCGTCTGCACATGTAAGCACACTTGTCCAAAATAATGGTTTCCTAAGTGTCACCAGGTTCGCTGTGAGCTAGTCGCGTATAGTGGCCAAATTGTGCAAAAAACCATCGATTGCTCAAATGATTAATTTTAAACAACTGATTGAAAGTTCTAGAACTCCATGATAGTCGATACTTAATTATCGTAAAGGTGAACCCCGTTCTGGTATATTAATGATGACTCGATGATAAACACACTGGTGATTGAATTATTATACGTGTTATATCTGTGTTGCTTATTGCAGATATTTTATGTGTCGCTCAAAGTACGGTCTATTCGCGCCAGTGCACAAAGTGGCTCGTGAAGGCGGTCACACAACAACGACAGTGCATACAACAACGCGTACCACCAAAGTGACTTCACCTCCGCGTCTGCTGTCGCGTACAGGTAGTCGGGAGAGCGTGGCCAGTGTAGCCAGTAACGTCAGCTCCACTTCCACTTCGAGCAAGAACTCGCACACAGCAGCCAAACAGCTTCAGCGCCAAGGCCTAAAACCTCGATTGGGGGTGACCGCACTTGCGGAAAGGGCCACTACAGGACAACAACAGCAACAACAACAATCCTGTCAGCAGATGGGCACAGGGAGCAGCAATCAGGTTGGACGGCAGCTAATCAACAACTTCAATACCAGAAGCAGAAAGGGCAGTGCTGACCCAGAATGGGAGAAATATAAATGATTACATATACTAGTGGAGGAATATGCATGTGTTGACGAACTAGGAAAGAAAAAAGACAGTTCATTATTACCATTGCAGTGGCAGCTGTGCACATGGGTTTCATTTGAGCCAGTATCATTCGATACTAGTAAATCTACTAATGGCAGAGGTGTTGATAAAGAGTAGTCACCCGTAACTTACACCCAACAAACGGGGTCATTTCTGCAGATAGCTAAATCTAGCAGTCTAGAACCCTACCCGTTTGATCAGGGTTCAGTGCAGCAATCCAATTCCATGGAGCAAAATGGTGTCTTAGCGTGGTCAGTTTCTACTTTAGTAAGAAATAATCGTCAAACCGCTGCAGTGTCATGTTTGCTAGAATTTGCTTAACTGGACCTTGATTAATCGCCATTAGAATGACTATGGCTAGCTTATCGATTCGGGCTCATTTCTGTTTTTTTAATATAGCTCTGCTGCTCTTGGAAAAAGATCCAGCTAAACCGATGTTTTTATTGTCATTTCTCATTATTTCTACCATCTTCAGAGAACTACTGTTGAAACTAGATCGCTGCATGGTAATAAAGTTTCTCCATTTATGGGCATGACGTAAATTTATTACTTGAGATGGAAGATTTAAATTGGTTATCGGGAAAAACGCCGCCGGTTACACACGTTAATGCCGATCACATTCGTACCGATTTCAAGTAGTAGCCTATAAAAAATGTTTGTTTTGCTAAGGGCACTTTCGTAGTTCTTTTATATTTTTAAATAGTGTTGCAGTTGTAACTGTTCATGTTTATTATCAATTTATCGCCCACTGTGTTGGTTCCTGCTGCTGTTCCTGCTGCTTAGTTGTGTCTGTTGATGTTGCTGTTGTATAGCTGTTATTATTTTATTTGTTATATGATTAACGATGCTATCGCAATCATATCTGTCATCGCGGTCGTCGTCGTCGTTGTTGTTGTTGTTGTTGTTGTTGTTTTGCCAAATAACGATATGACGCTTTGTAGTTTAATGCTTCACGCACCACGCAGCGTACCGAGTTCATATATTAATTCATTTTATTTCATTTACCATACCCTATTTCTCCTTCGTTTATTCTTTTTACGTTTCTTTCAGTCTACTAAGATTAAGTCGTTGCCGACCAGTCACAATTCCCCTAACCAGAACGCACTACAAGTAAGTAACCATCGAATTCCGTTTCCCATGATGGAGAATTTTCACTTGTTTTTAGTTTATGACCCGAGTTTAAATAAGAGGTTGTTAAAGAAAGTATTAAAAGAAAGTATTTAAATTTCTATTGCTTTATCATTTAACACTAATAACCTGTTTTAATCGAGACATTGAGCTGTATTGGTATCTCAGAACAATATATGATCTTCGAGAGAATATAGCTCAAAGATGCTAAAATAGTTTTTAAAAACAGAATAATTAGAATTGTAATTTCAAAGCTATAAATAATACTACAATTGTTTTTTTTGTTAAAATGGTGGTGGATGGGAAGAGACCGTTATTCTCTGAGGGAAATGCGTAGTGTCACCGTTTTGGTTAGGAATGTTTTGACTGCCGCAATGTGTTACCTATCATCGCTAGCTTATGGGAAGCCTGTATTTATCAGCAATAGTTATTAGCAGACTGTTTTCGCCTTCTAGTGTTAGGCTTTTTTAAACAAAAAGGTAACGGTAATAAGTTTGAAAATTGCGCAACATATCAAATAAATGTGGGCTACCGGAGTGGCATTATGATTATTTATGAGCCACTCATTTCAATTATTCAAATTGTGAACCCTTTCTATTTCATTTAACCATGTTGCTATTAGACAATAAATATCGCGCTGAGTTATAATTGAGATAAAATGTTTGTTTTTTAATATTTTAGGCGCGAACCTCGAAGGGCTAGAAATCTGTTCGCCTACGTTGTATAATTCATTATGTACTATTACATTATACGAAGATTTAAATTATGAAGATTTTAATTATTATTTAAATTAGTATGGTGGGACTGGTTTTCAATGGTAATTAGTAATCTTATTGTTAACAGGTCTTTAAGATTTGTAGAAGTCATAACCGAATAGTGAATCTTGCTCTTATCACTACAATAGCCAGATTCAGTCAAGAAAGGCATGAAAAGGTAAATTATACATCTTGTTTCAAGTTACGTACGAACAGTCGACGCCGGTGTTATAGATAACCTTATGTCTACCCCGAAAAATTTTGAAAAATTTCATTATCCCATCTACTCCCGTCCACCAAATAGGGGCAGCCTTTTTCTAGATTAAAAATGTTTACCGTGGCTGATTTGCTAATTGACAAGCTTAGCTGTGATATTCTAACTGTAACACAAACTTGGTCGCTAGGAATTAATATTTAATGTTTTTATGTACAAATATAATTTGATTTTGCTCTTCGTTTCGACTCTATTTAAAAAGACCTGCAATAATTGCGTGAATAAGTGGATATGAGTTATGACAGCATATGTTAAGAGATGAGAAAGAGGTGCGTTAAAATGCGTTCGCGATCATTCCGTTCGGCTCGATAAATACCCATTGTTACAGGTATATGTCGCTATGCGTGTATCGTATATGTTTTCGAAGACCCAGTGTACGACATTCCTCGCGAGCCTGAATCGCAACAAGCTCTTCTCATCAGCCTGATTGCTGAGGTTCCTATAATGAGCCAGTTTTCCTAGTTTTCTTACCGCGTGCCATTTCATCATGCACCTGTCATGGAGCACGCTCGTCCTCACACCGATTAGCTACAAACAGCTATATAATATCATCTGGGTTCAATAATAATATAACAGATGGAATAATAAAATGGTAAATTGTCTTTTGGAAAACAAATTCTAGGTGTGTATTGATTGTCGGTTGCATAATACGATACATACATTGTCCTAAAACATATATTTTCCCTTACGAGGTTAAACGTTGATCAGTCAACTTCGGTCATCGTTTCACAAATCAAGGGGATAAAAGGTTACCGGGAGAGCGACACATCCCCGTATCGAAAATTTTTCTTTGGTCAGTCACATTGGCCTTCTACGCGGGTGTCGGGATGCTCTAGTGAAAAGCGGTTATTGATAGGTAGAAGAATTCGCTGGAAGGTCTGGTACATTAGTCCTGCAGTCACTCATTGTTTGTTCATACCCTCGGAAAATAGTCCACACCGCTTTTTCCTGTGCCATACTATATTTGTGCCCATTCGATTTTAGTTCTGATCCTTTATCTCAAAATATTGGACAGATCCAAAGGAGTTTCAATGACCTTGTTTCTGTTTTATATCTACTAAGATAGTGAGTCAAGGTGGCTAAAATTTGGTATCTGTCTCAGAATTTAGAAGTCTTGATTACCCACATGACCGGTTTAATTATAATTCAAATCTTATTGGCACACGGGTGATGAGTTAGATTGCATGGAATATATATATATATATATATATATATACGGCAAATACTTATATATATGGCATCTATGGCAGGAGATCGCTGACGGCATCAAGAACACCTAACTTTTTCTTGGAGTGATTGGTATCATTCTAATAAACTTAATTCTGCAAAGATCTTTTCGGGTGATTTCCGTAAGACCCTTGTTCATGCAGATGACACATTACTACTGTTTTACATCTGTCCTTCTAGGATGGACACAGATTCGTGTCGCGGTACCGAACGTAAAGAAGATTATGAAGAATTTTGAACTATTTGCACACGTTACGAATATAAAACAAGCGCCCATTGCAAAAGATTACAAGAACTGTTCCAGTGTGGCTTTACGGTGGCTAATTCCGGTGTCTTCGTCTGTCAAATATCTAGGCCTTCCGCTCAATTAAACACTTAGATGGCAAGCTCATCTTAAAATTGTTGCGCCTAAACGCTATATAATAATTTCTTTAATCCGTTGCCTTTGGCAGCGCAGTATTCTTCTCGATGGTTTAAAGGTCCTTAGCCCTCCTATGCTTTGGGATTATTCTTATAGTTCACTAAATAAGGTTAGTCAAGAAATAGAAATGATATACAACCGCGAACGCATCCCACAGTTACACTTAACAGGTGATTATTTATTCTACAAGCTTTACACCGGCTGGTAGTTGGAGGATTACGTTGATGTATACAGTAATATATGGGCGTTATTGTACAAGTAATAAATAATTTTTTTGCTAAGGCAATAGAGCGAGTTTCTCAAACAGGCCAGGTCCAGATAACCGGGAGGAAATGTACAAGAATGTGACGGCTTGACTCTTGAGCAGTGAAACACACATTAAGCATAGTACCGCGTCGGGTTGAGCGTTTAACCTCTAAAGTTACTGGGAAGACAATTTTTCTTGAAATAGCTTTAGTCATTTTAAAGGCAAGCACTGCAGTGTGCTCAACCGAGTCTCTTCGGCGGAGATCAAAAATCGCCTTGAGGGCAACATTTCGGATCACGACAAAGTACCCCATCGTAACAACCTCTCCAAATAAAAAGACGATAACTGAAAAGTGGTTTAAGCAGCAGCTTATACATCAGAAGTAAGCCGCCGACGGGTATTTTGAAGTTTCTGAGCTGGGTAATGGAGAGGATGGCTGCATAGCACATGAAGGGGAGGGAAACCATGTGGTTCCTCCGTCTAAGCGTCAAAGACATTCACTTCTGTCGAGATTAAAGTTTTGTGCCGCGTTGGCACTAGTGTGATACACGAAACACAAAGAGTTCCGTTTATTGCACTACTGTTCTTAATTAAGCGTAATTTGAAGCATCATTTCATACGCAACTGAAACATGAACAAATGCATAACATAAGAGCAACATGGATGACCTATCGATTATTATTCTTGAAAGTGTTTTTTTTTGTTTATTTTAGGGAAACTGTATTGCATTGAGTTAGCCAGGGTGTACTACTTTTTCTATTGTGTGCTAAATTCGCCAGGTTGCGGTCTAGTCAGTTATATATTTACCCTATAGCAGTGTCAGTGGTCATTCAGTTAATTGAGAAATCTTTTAAAGCGTATCAAAGTATTGTTCCATTATAAATCTCTGTATTCAATGAGCGCTTCAAAGGTCAAGTTCGATGAAAAATCTTAAAACATTTAGACTAACGTTAAACCATAGATGCTGTTTGAAATGGCAGGTTTCCAATGGCGTAAAACATTTAGACTAACGTTAAACCATAGATGCTGTTTGAAATGGCAGGTTTCCAATCGCGTTTTTCATAGTTGTTTCAATGTTAGACTACACTTTCATGTCAGTCAACTGCTGGTAGTAGCGTTATATAGAGCCTAGTAGGTCAAAAACCAGGATTCTATTTGAAGTATTTGAGATCACTTAACTATCAGATCATTACTTCTTGAGAGTGGAAATGATTTCTACAGAAGTTATTACTGGATATTACTGGATAAATTGTAAGTCTAGGTGAACTCTTATGAACCCTCCCTGCTTCAAGCTAGGGATCGCTTTCGCATTACTTAGAACACCATAAGTAGATCACGTCATGTGTACAAAGAGCGTATTTCATCGGCTAGGTTAAAGCTGGAAGATGCCCCATCTTTTCAGACACTAGCTAGCCACTCAACGAGACGGTCGCCCCTAGAAAGCCTCGTTCCATATAAAGAAACTTTCCACCCAAAGATCGGGCACTGTTTCTGATATCGAAACTTCTATACAACTTGCCCTGAACTGATAACAAGAAAACTAATATAGGTATTCGTGGGACTTTGCGTGAGAATTTATTATCTCACCCGATCTACTTTTAAAATTTTGCAGCTTCTTTTTTCTAGAAAATTCAGCTACAAATTTGTTTACACAAGTGGGACCATACTCGTGCCACTTCATACATTTAATAATAATTATTACTATTTTTACAATCATATAAATGACAGCCGTTTATCAAATTACTATCAACAGCCAGCAGAAAATATCGTTGACTCGAGTTTTAGGTTACACAACATCTTGAATAAAGCTCCATTTACCTTTATACATAGCAACAGAATGGCTGTAATGTATGAACCCACATTTGGCTTTTTCCGATACTTAAATATCCTTAGCTAGGTATAGGATCCATATTTAACAACAGCACGTGCATTTTAAAACAATTGTGCTTTTGTATAGTCATATACAGAAATAAGATTTATCTTGGGAAGCCACTTCAAAATCGTGATGTAAAGGTGAGGTGCAGATTGCACAATGCTGGGCGCAATATGTAGATTAAACTCTAAGACTAAAATCTATCCGTGGTGTTACAATGAATCCAAAGTCACAAAACGAAGAACCTACAGGGATAAAATATCACCAAGAAGGAAAATGAGAATACGTGTTATGTTATAACTACTCGCTTTGACTGAAAAATGTTTTGACTTGTAGTATCAAACCAAATTTTGACATTAGTAACAGGTGGTGAAGGAGTTAAGTAAAGACCGCAGGTCATTGAATCTTTAGACTATTTGTAAATAATTTTTATGTTGTACTATTAAACATTAAACTGGGATTAGCACGGACTTGAGTGAGGCCCTTGTGGAACTCCACAGGATCACCGTAAGGAATCTCTAGGATTTCCATCAGTTCAGCTCGGTAGTATTCGCGAGCTCCTTGCAACCAGAGGAGACACATGGATACGTTGGTTCGGTCCGGTGCCGTTACACATTTACGTTAATGGAGTCCGTTTACGTAGTAATGCAAAAAGCTGTACTGTGTATGTTGGATGTTGTCTGATAATCAGTCCCAAAAGTATAGGTACTCCATCAACATTATAAGAGAGAAAGCGGCTGTTAAGATCAGCAGGTGCCCATTCCAAGTGAGTGGATCTTAGCGTATCGAGACCGTGCTGCTTTACGGAGGAAGGGTGAACTCTTCGAAGTAATACAAGTAATAGAAAGTTGTGCTATCAGGGTATACTAGGGTTTTCCATAATTCGTATTTTATTATTCACTATTTCTTCCGTTGAATTTTGAAAATAAATGAAATAGCAGATTCCTAAGCTTAGCTTTTATTGCCTTACCTAACTCAAAATATTTAGCATATAGGGCATAATCATATACTCAAAAGGAAAAAGGAGGCAATGATCGCTATTGCCGCGACAACGTATAAAATTATTCGCCGATAGAATGGATCCCGTGGTGCCACTTTTTGACTTTGGATGGTCTCTATCGATCTTTGGCTACGAGCAACATACATATGCACTAACTACTTAAATGGCATCGAAAACCCCAACAACAAACTTTAATAATAATATGTAGTACCGCTGTGCATTGGCCTACCCATGCATATAGTGTTAACGTCTGCTGTCACTCGACTGATTATGCCCAACGGACTACTGTGTCAGACTGTTGTGTAGATGTAATTTTACTAGCAACAGCCAAATATATATATAGTTTAATAAAGCTAAACGAAGTAATATCAACAGGCCCCGCAGCGCTTAACAGATGGCCCACGCGTACGCGTGGCATAATAAGAAGGAAGCTTCACTCGGTTTTTTAAGCATGACAACACTTTTGATATTAACATCGATGCTGGCACTGTTGCTAAATCAGATGTTGCAAATGTTGCCATTGTTGGGAATTTACCATTCCGCCCAACGTGAGCGCATTTTATTGGATTCATGATCGCAAAGTCTTGCGAGTGACATCTGATGAACACCAACAACAACCACCGTAACATGGGCAAGTGAATATCGATCCACGACAGCCTGGTTCGTGTGACTGATACGGTGCACCAGCACTCGTCAGTGGACGTGCCGGGACGTTTGAGCCGGCGCAGAGTCAAAAGAACCCAACCAACCAAACAACTGTACATTGACACTATTGTGTCGTTGTGAAGTCTTCTGTATGAAGGTACCGTTTATATGGATTAGAGTCTGTAGACTTCCGGGCGATGTTGCGCTTATACGTGTCCTTTCTGACTCTTCTTTCTGGCCTTGCGTCTACTCACTGTCAATTCCTTAGCGTCTTGCCCACTGATGTACTTGCATATGCAAGCATACTGACCGAGCACCACGTTTTCAAAAAATCTTTGACCAGGGTTTCATATTTTTTGGTGTTGCACGCGACAACTTGCTGAAAGCTGTGACCTCTAGGCCGTATACCTATATCTGAAGAAATATTATTAGTAGAAGTAGTGAAGTTTGGACTTAAAAGTTATCAAGCCGTATAGGCCATACGCTGGTTGCGGGATCGTGGGAAGAGGTCTGCCACGAAGTGATTCGGTGAAGCTTTCACGTATCTAGGAAGTGAACGTGCGCAATCGTGTCATAAAATGCCCTTGGACTCGGATTCAATGGGAAGAAATTTTTGCTTTAAACCCATGGTGTGTTATCTGCTATCATACTTGTGTCACCTTGAGCCTCCCATGCAACTATAATGCTATCATACAACCTAGATACAGGCGGACTGGTTTTTGATTGCCTCACCTATCGGGAATGGACTCAGATTTTTCTGAGACGCTTCTAATGTGTTATGCAAAATGCCCATATGGCGAGAGAACAATTATTCCCTAGCTGTACATTACTTAATCACTATCTAATAAATGCGACTTGATTTACGGTTCGTTTACATACAGATGAAGCACTTGGATATGAACAGCCTCCCTTGAGATTTCTATAATAAGCAGATATAGAATATTTGTTTTCCCCTGAAATCGAATTTGGACTAAAATACGGTATGATTGGAGATATGCTGTATAATGTAGAACATGTGTGTATTTGTTTATCTGTGCGGGTATCTTAAACAGCTTGCCGTGTTATTTGTTTCTATACACATGGACGGGGCCTGGCATTTTCGTTTTTGTCACGTACGTTGATAGTTGCGCTGCTCCATGGAGCCATCGTATATATACGCGTACAGCTAAGAACAGCCAATACAAGCAAAAATAGTGGCCATGGCAAGCCTTTCTGAATTTCTTTAAGGAGCTAATATGAATAGGTAAAACCGAAAGAGCACTACTCATCTACCTTCCACTAGATCACAGTAACTATTAAACATGGTTCCGCTGCGCTTAGTTCTCATTGAAAAAGACGTGTGTGTTCGGTGCAAAGGGGGCAGAATAACCAACATGCTCAAAGAACGCAGAGAAGTACAAATCGAATTTTGGAATGGACAGAAATATTTGCCGTTATTCACTTTTCCTTTCTGCTACAAGTCAGTAACTTTTGTCCGTTTCTAAGCCAGAAAAAGGGTGTGAATGAGATGTATAGAACTAATTTTGTACCGTATCATACTATTAGAAAAGTGGTGTATTTATACGTCGATTTCATGGAATTTGGATTACTTCTTTAATCATTTACTATCAACAAGCCGCTGTACAATAATATACAATATAATAGCGGAATAGATTAAATGCAGAAGGAAGTTACTTTAAATTACTTTTATTAATTTTAACGGTTATACCGTTGGAACAGCTGTAACGCGACGATCAGTGTCCGACACATTCGAAACGCCACTAGATTGAAAATAACATTCAGATTCTCTCGATATATATTTCGACTACTTTGCGAACATCTAGCCCTTACAGCTTTCATTGTGCACTGCCGGTCTGAATATACTAGGTCCTTTGCAATACTTATAGAAATAGGTTGAGTTGATTAAGATCCTGACAAATAGTTTAAAAAAATCCAGGACTGAACCATTCGAAAATATGCTTTGCACGAGTGCCATAAATTGTGCTCATTGCAGTATAGCCTTGTTAGAGAACACCTCCAACAAGAAGTTTCGTCAGCAGGTCATTGGCCCGTTCCCGTCGTTCTATTTCAGTCATTTTTTTCACGATCTTTCACGGCCTTATATGCTCCATTAGGGAACAATGTTAGGAGAAGTCATTATAAAGGAATTTTTGTGCTTTGAAAATGCGAATGTTGCTACTTATATTCAGTTTGTTTTTTGTTTAGGTTAATGAAGTTAAATGAGGAGATATACACCACTTTATAACTAATCAAAGTGTCAATTGTAGGTATCCTACTCTTCTACTAAACATCCTTCGTGCTCAAACGAAGGCCTTGTTCCTAGTAATTCCCGAGAGTTGGTTGATATTTTACCATAGAAATTCACGCTTTATAAGCATCAAGGGCTGACTTTTGTACTTTTTTAGCAGTAAGCTAGGTTTTAATGGCTATAAAGCAAGTTTTTGCTAGAAAGATTTGGTAACTATGCACGAGTGAATCTTCATAGTGTATTGAGAACTAAACAATGTTGAAAAACGGAATGCAGCAGACAGGGGACGAAAACACCCTATTAACCTGGTCCGAATATAAAGCCGAACTAAAATAAAAACATTGTTAAAATTGTATGAGATTTCAATTTAATAAATTAGGTTTCATTACATATGTTAGCTTATTTTAAGCTTTAAGTATTTTAGGGCTTTGAGTTTCGGTTCAACTGTGTCTCCTTCTCAAGTTATATCAGGCTGTCCATGAGAGACAATAATTGAGCATATATATTCTATACAGCGACTCGCTAAATTATATAGAAACGGCAGAAGAAACATAAATATGGTGCACTATACCACTGATCTATTCGGAACTCTCGCATCTGGATCCAAAAAATAAAATAGTTTACACAGTCGTTTGCTCTTAAAGGTAAAAATGGTTACGTTGGATACAATCTAACGTGTCCTAACCTAATCCTAACCTAAAGTGTATTCAATAAAATCATTCTTTTCAGTTTAGGTTATGCCCCTATTCATGCGTTATTTGGATCTGTTGAGTAGAAGTCGTTTGTTAAATCGCGTTGCGCTTCATCAATCAAGGGGTTTATCCCCAGACTAGCGTCTATTTGCTGCATTATAATTTCTCAATAAACGATTTTGTACTCTGTACAACGGTTTTATGCTGTCTAGTTCACTTTTGTTTTTTTGATGTATTGTCGCGATAACGAATTCCTAAGCATAGAATGAGACTTGACCATCATCACACACACCGAAAAATGCATTTCAAAGGTCCAGCGATGAAAGATATTTTGTCAGAATACCGTACTTCTCTTACCGGCTGCACACTGAATCGTAAACGTATATTTACGAGTCTAATTGTTTCCAAGCCTTTAATTAGTGTGCTCCGGTGTAGCCACCCCACACAGTTTAGAGTCTCAATAATCCGTCTTCAATAGATACAATGTTCCTAAAGATAGTACTAAAATATTATTCTCCATTATTTTGCCAACACGTTCGCGTACCTTCGTAAGTCCTGTGTTTAAAATGTTTGGATTCTGTATTAATTCTCTTCGAGATGTAATATCGACGTTTCTAAGATTTGTGCATGATTAATTTTGATCGTATTCACAACAGTAATTGTTTTTTCTTGATAGATTTTAACTTTATTTACGCGTATACAACTTTTAGGTTTAAATGGGGACACTTTTTCAGTAATTTGAGCTGCAAGATTACTAGTTACAAAGATTCATTAATTACATGTTTTAGTCTACGTTAAAATTTACGTAAAAAATAATTAAGATGTGACTGTCAAAAAGCTCAAACTTTAAAAGCAGTATACATGTTCTGCATATATTCGAATATTATATTATGGCTATAATATTTTGTACTATTTGGTACAACTCAAATTTTGTATGCGCTCACCAAATAGTCTAGTAAATAATGGTAATAGTTACTGAATGCTCATTCGTAACCTTATGTGTGTCCGCAACTTTTAACGCTTAACACACGATGTATTCCGCATTCTATAACTTTACGCCCTTCATTCACTTTATTTTTCAAGTGCCCCTATTGTGAGAACAATATACGAGTCCATACATACTTAACTTATTCGTATACAAAAAACAAAACGTGTTGTAAAAAGTTATTTTAAGCCGTTTAACACATATAAGACGAAAACTCTCATTCCTTTTGCGGATATCGTGTTTTTGTTTCAGGATGCCCTTCGCGAAAAAGAGGAGCACATCGAACAGCTCCTCAAAGAGCGTGACCTCGAACAGACAGAAATCGCCCGTGTCACTGCGTATCGTGAGGAAGCTGAAGCCAAGCTTCATGCCCTTCAAGGTAATCAAATACTTTGTTTATGGGCAGAAGTAAAAGTTATATATTGCACATACTTGATATGCGCACTAGGGCATTATTTAAACCAATAGTATAGACACTCCACTATTAAAACTACCATCAGCTCTCAACAGTTTCAAAATCCTAAAATTCGTACAAATATAAATCATTGATTATCACACTGGTTTTTACCTTTTAATGCTTAAGACATGGAATCGCCATGGAATTTTAATGCCTGTTCCTCAGTTTTTTAATTTCTTTCCTTAATGTTGAATTTGTAATACTTTAACGCGGTACAGTGAGTCTAATTATGTGGTATTTACCCATTTCGAAGCCGATTATGCAAAAGCCTTAAGAGCGTCGACTGCTGAACAGGATAAACTGCGGCAGCGTCTAACAGAGTTGGAAAGGGAGCGAGAAGAGTTGAAGAGGAGGTCCGAAGATCTCCAGTTCGAACTCGAAGAGCTCCAAATCAACAAAGCTGACGCTGAACAAGAGCGGAAAAATCTTATTCAAAAGGTTAGCCCGTACGCACTACGATGTCTAGGAATGTTTATATTTAAGACCTTCTATCCAAAGATAAAATTGCCAGAATCGGCATTTATTAATGGGGAGGCATTTCGTAATTTAGAATAGATACCTATGTGAAACATCGTTTACGTCTATTCATTTCGATCCATCGGTCTGTTGACATCGTTGACCCACTTTATTCTCATTACACAGTTCTTAAAGTTCTGAATTGTCTTCCTGTGCAAAATTGAGCTAATATATGATGACATGGACATTATTTGTTCTACAGATCGAAGATCTGGAGAATACATTGAAGGAAAGCGCAAACGGTAACAATGATAATGTTTCAAGTCAAACGAACCTCAAACTCGTAGAGCTCAAGGCAATTCATCGCCAGCAGGTGGACGAGCTAAAGCGAAAGATAGAAGATATTCGTGGAGAACTCAAAGTTGCCAGGGATATGAGGGTACATTATTAGTGATACACTACTACCGTTACTAGTACTACCACTTATAATAGTAATAATAAAACATATAGTGCTTAAACTATAGTAATCACCCATCTTGAAATATTCAGGTTTGCGACAGATCTATTATAGTCATGTGGACCTATAGTGCAGCAGTCTAATTAGTTGTTTTCGTAATGTTTAACGCTGCCCTTAACAAAAGTTTTCCGCATACAGTAAACATGGAAGGGGCTAGCCAGACTAGCCAAAGATGATCGCCACCGAAACATTGCAATGGAAAATTAATTTTCAGGAAAGTGATAATCATTTACACCAGGAAACTGAAAAGGTTGTGGCCTTGAAGCAACAACAGCTTGAGACAGTAGATAAAGAGCTTTACAAAAACAAAAAAGAGTGCGAAGGTCTTCGGGCTAAAGTCGAACAACTCGAAAGCGAGTTATTTGAGATGGCCGAAAGGAACCAGGAGGTCAGAGCGGACGAAATCGATGACCTCCGCAGCAAGCTCAAAGGTATTCATTAACATTGGCTTTTAATAATTATATGTTCTCGGCTAATTCGATGCATATTTTTTTGTAAAATATTTTAACTTCATTTTTGGTTATTGAGTTCGACACGTTTCTCTAGGTTATAGCTTTGGTATATCATGGTATTTGGTTATAGCTTTGGTTCAGATTCTCGCTCTCAATACAGTTTGAGCTAAAAACATGATCTCATAAAAGGCTTCTCAATAAAAAAAGTGCTTTCCAAATATTTTGGAATTTTATTATTTATTATATTTTGGCTAAATTGTTCATTGTGTAATGACCCATATGAACGTTTCGAAGCTTCATGTTTGAAAATTGAATCTTGAATCGTGAGAGTTTACCGAATATATTTAAAAGTTGGTTATTGTCACCGTAAATTTAAGAACTGTCCAAACACCCTGTAGCGAAATCTGAGTCAAAAGTGCTAAGTGAAATCATCATTAAAAGTTTAAATACTTATATACATAAATATGCATATAAAAATGTATAATAAAAGCAGCCTTTCTTCTTATTCCGGGATTCTGCGGGCTTCATAGAGAACGAAAAGAAGCTGATCGAGGAGCGCCAGTCTCTTCTAAAGATTCAAAAGGAGAGGACCGACCTTCTGGCTCAGTGCGATATCTTTGAAAGTCAAATCAAGGACCTCCAGAAAATAAATCACCAGGCACGGGAAGAATTGGGTAAAATCACTTCTGGCAAAGAACAGCTATCTGCGAAGTTGCAAGAGGAGATTGAAGTTTTGCGTAAGAAACTAGAAGGTAAGTTTCTAGTTCTGTAATTATGCGGCCAATTATATGATAAGCCGTTCGTGTGTTTGCTTTCCAATTTTATGGTATATTCCAAATAACCTTGAAGATCAAATGTGTGCGATTCCAGACTCCGAAAAAGCACTTGCATCGGAAAAATCTTTCCTCATTAAGCTACTTGACGATAAAGAGAAGGTTGAGTTTGAGTTCGAAGAAACTCGGGCACGACTCGAAGAAAGCGAAAAAAACTTGGCCAGTTCAAGAAATTATGTCGAGCAACTCGAAGGTGAGAAAATAAGTCTACAAAACGACCTTCAATCTCTTCGAGCAAATATAGCTAATAAGGAAGGCCAAGCTTTTAAGGAAGAGAGTAACGCCGGTACACTTATACAAGGTATGTGCTTTCTCAATGTTAGATACTGTATGCCTATTTAGTCTATTCTGTTACGTTTTACAATTCACGATGTTACGATTTTGACGCAGAGATACAGATTCAATTTCTTGTTGGCTATTGACTCCCTTGGAAACTATTGATCCGTAACTTTGAACAAACACAGCTTAATATTTTGTTTTCTACTGATTATACTCTCTTATGTTTACCTGTCGTAACCCAGATAATATCGTATAAGCTTGTCCTATTTTAGATAAGGTGGCCAAAGTCGAAAAAAT
This sequence comes from Tropilaelaps mercedesae, assembly GCA_002081605.1. Taxonomy (NCBI): domain Eukaryota; kingdom Metazoa; phylum Arthropoda; class Arachnida; order Mesostigmata; family Laelapidae; genus Tropilaelaps; species Tropilaelaps mercedesae. The sequence continues at coordinate 20,380 of MNPL01002599.1, forward strand.
GCGGTGCCAACCCATGAGCAAGGACAAAGAAATATCTACACTCACCCGAGGCATCAGTGAACTAACAAATGAAAAAGTATCTCTCTGTAACGAACTTGAGGCTCTTCGCGTCGACTTGGAAACGGAAAAGAAGAATTCAGAGACAGCACTAAAGAAAGGTAGTACAGCTATTAACTTTATAAATTTAAAAAAGTAAAAAATTTATGAACAGTAAGTCTTTTGCGTAATGCATACGAGTCAGAGGTCTCCATAAAAAATTATAAAAGGTAAGTCTACTGTGTAAGGTGTACAAGTCGGATATCTCCAAGTTCCGAATAATTTCAAACCAAATGTCAAATACTATGAGTGGAGTGATTTAGAGGCTATCAAAATGATTAGAACGTGAATCGTTTTACATGACCGCGCTAGATTAAATTTCTTTTTTGGTTGGAGAATATTATGCAACATCTAAATTTAATAACAATAGTAGTAAAACAGCAATTAACTTGCAAAATGTGAAAAGAAATCATATAAAAGACTGGTCTCCCGTGACTATAAGACCCAACCGTCCATATATTGTAAAAGAAATGCTTACAGTAACCTTAGCCAAAACTGTATTATCAATCATTTCCAGCGGAGCTCGAACGCGATTCTCTTCGTTTCGAGATGGAAAACACAACGTCGGGTTTAAAAACCGAACTCGATAATTTGAGAGCGCTGTTCGACGAGACTTCGACAGATGCGGATGGAGTTCGAAAGCGCCTCACTGCCGCCAATGTCGAACTAGAGAAATTGCGTACTCGCGAAACTAGGATATTGTGCGACCTTGAAAACGCTCAAAGGACACGAGCATCAGCGGGCAGTGAAGCAGAACGACTTCGTGATGATCTTGTCAATTTGAAGAACCGTCTAGCTGAGACTGATCGCGAAAGGGCCGAAAGTAAACGCGAGCTCGAAAAAGAAACCAGTCGCTCTCGATCTCTGGAGCAAAAACTCAAACATGCCGAAATGTTGCTAACCAAGGAGAAAGAAGTACGTAACAATGTATGATATTACAGTTTACTTAAATACCTAGTGTGTACAATCATGTAGATCTTATATATATATATATATATATATATATATATATTCTGGAATTTTTCTTTTCTCTACAACTGACGTTTTTTAAGATCTGATTATTGTTGCTATTATTATGATTATTGTTATGCATTTTTAGATTATACCTTTATTCGAAAGAATATTTTTGACTGATTGGTGTTATGATCGTTAAGCATATGAGCATAGGGGGCGAGAATGAAATGACCACAAATTGTGGACGACATTGTGATCGAAATTTGTCCCTAGGTAGCTAAACGGCGTCTTGAAGACGTCGAAGAGCGCTTGGAACGCTCGCAAAGGATGGTGGACTCTCAGAGCAATAAAAACCACGAGGTCTTGATAAGGCTACAGGAAGAAAAAGACATCGTTGATCGAGAAGTGGACCAGCTTCGAAGAAGCGTCAGAGGTAAGTTTCGTACATTTAGTCCTGAGTACTGCAACTAGCATAAAAAATCTATTCCTTTCTTCGTAGCAAGCAGCTGAAATATAATTTCTACAGTTGCAGCTACAGTGAAGCTATTGAATTACTTAAAGTTCACAGTTAACGGTAGAGCTTCCGTGAATGTGATAGGAAGTCGGCCTTAAATTTAATAATCAAAACCTCTTTGGAGCATCTCCGAATAGTGGCACGAACACGTACCTAAATTTGTGTATCGTACGAAATTATCGTAAAGGCACTAAGCGATTGCTTTTAATTTACATTCGATTTCTATGCACCATCGCAATCCGAATACTAGTACATAAAAGCCCCAGTTGTTGAAAGTACGGAAAATTAGATAAATAACTTAGATTTTGTATTTACAAATACTATTGCATAAAGAGTATAAGGCTCTATGGAAAATTTTGAATTGATAAGCATAAGGCAAGATCTTCGTAGGCTGTACTGCAATTTACTTTTATTCTGGTACGCATTATCGATAGCCCTGTAAGTTACCGAAGACGATGGGTCATCTTTTATAAAAAAAAACATTTCATGCGTTTCATTTTCTTTCATATACTGCCCGTGTAATCGCCTTTAATGATTTTTCCATACAGACTACCAAAACCAGTTGGATGAGGCCAAGCTGAATGGAAGCAAGTTGGAAAACGCCAATGACCGTTTGGGCAGAGAGTTAGATACGCTAAAACGACTCGTAGAGTCAACTTCCACTGAAGAGGACCGAAATTTAGAAAGACTCTTGGCTCAACTTGAAGAAAAACGTCGTTATGAAGACAAAATTCAGGGTGAACTCGTTGACGCGATTAATAACAGCGAGCGGCTACGAAAGGAATGTGCAGATGCAAAAAAGCAATTGGAAGAAATGGTACGTTATTTTTTACTAGTGCAAAGTTTTCTTTAGAATTGTGTGATCTTTCGTTTATATTGTTTTGTTATAATAGTGTCTACCATGCTCCTTCCTCAGATATATGTACTGGTACTGGGAGATTTTGGTCGCTGAAATTGCACGAAAAACATTGAGGCTTGCTATTAACGTGAGTTTGCGTTTATGGAATGGGAACAAAACGAAATTCATCGATTTATTCGAAAGGATTAGTACGGCTCCAACTAACGCTACGGATAATAGCATATTTAATACACAGTTAAACAAATTTGCTATTGCGCTAATGTATAACCCCATGTATAACCATTTAGTTTAAAAATACATAATTAGCTAATTGGATACTTGATCGCTTAAACGTAGAACTTACAAAACCTTTTTTCATTAACAATAAGCAAAATCTAGATACGTATCGCTTTCCTTGGCTCATGATAAATGCTGGTGGAGGAAATGAATTCAGTATTCAATATTGTTAACATTCATTCAGTTAACATACATAACGTTTAGTAGAATCCTGTTTTCCTCCAATGTTTCGAATTTTCAGTAAACCATTGAGGAGCCTGAGGTATCTTATCTACGAGTAACTGCACTAATAACTTTATATTTGTATCAATTTATAACGATTATTGAAAGATATTTACCACAATAACTGTATTTTCCTTAAATCGCAGGTTTAAGGTTATTTTGTGCGTATATTTTCAAATTAGGGTACCACAATTAAGCCCTAATAAAATATTGTTATATCTATTGTCTTCGATAACATCTTATATATTACACTAAAATGTACTCAAATTTTCAAAATGTTTTTCTTATAAGCACGATAGCCATGTTTTGTAATATACGTCTAGTAGGTGTTATTCAGAGTAACTGGCATTAAATGATTTCCACACTTGTAATCGTGTGAAACAATGATGGATAATTTGCATCCCACCAACGCTCAATTAAAATATGAACATGCTGCAGTCTGATACGAAGTCGCTTCCTGTGGTGATATTGTCGAACATCTGTTTAACTCTTAATTTTGCCTTTTTCTGTACGACATATATGTCGCTAAAACTATCCTTACTTATCAGGACCGTTTTCAATCTTTGACCATAAGCTTTATAATCCAAACTTCTAATCATTTTGCCTACCGTTTCGGTGTGCTTTCGTACTATACTATATAAATGTATGATTTTACCATCAAATCACACGCGTGTACTCTATTAATTTATACAGTTGTAACTGCAGTCCAATGCAAACCAAATAGCTTCTTTCCGAACAGTCATTAGTTGCCTTCAGACAGACAAGTTATGTAGAAGTCTTGCGTTCCCATTGTTAATATTGGGACATGCATTGTTTTCCCGCACGTTGCTAGTTCACAGTATGCCCATTGTTGCACATGAGCATTTTGTTCTTTATGTATTTTTTTCATCTGGCTTTTCTTGGCAGATTTTGATCATTCATAAAAAAATTTATAGTAGGTGATCGCGGAAGTCAAGTGCAACCCTCTCCAGAGCCGTACATGCTCAGCAATTTTTTTTTGAGATATTTTTCCTCAAGGTGTGTATTTGATGATACCATGGATCTTTTTATTTATATTAGCAACGGCTGCATAATAGAGAAATAAATGAAATCTGAGGCAAAGTATTTTGATGATGTGGGTACGCCTGCAGTGAAAGCCGGGTTTTACGATCGTCTTTTAAAGAGTACAACAAGACCAAATGGACGTGGTACAAGATAAATAAATCAAAAGTTTAATAGATGACCTTCAGGGTACATATCATTCCAATGCTCTATAATACCAACAATTTATGACCCGTCGAAATGTGCACCGAGTATCGTTCAAGTCCTGAACATAACAAATTCCGCAATAAACCCACCATGAGCACCTTTGTTAGCTTAGATTTGTCAGATTTTTATCAATAAATTCAAAAAATAATACATCTTTTCGACTGTAGATCATGAAGATAACAAGTAAAAAAGATGCCTCCGTTTCCTTGCCCTTTATGCCCAATAATATAATATTATTTTGATATAAACGATTAGTAGACGATAATTTTATTAATAAACGACCATTACCATATTCTGACAGAAATTCCAAGTGGAAATAAAGTCGGAACAGCTGATCCAGGCACAAGAGTCGCTACGAAAGAATGAGGTGAAGAGCAAGAATCAGGTGCTCAGCTTCAAAAGCCAAATGGAAGGACTCAGAAATGAATTTGACAGGTAGGTTTTGATGGAATTTATTATTAAGAATGTCGAGTGGTCCTTTGCGCAAAGGATAGCATTGAGAGCAGGAAAACAAGCAGTTGCGTAGTAGTTGGCAATAATCCAATATTTAAAAATGCCATTGTTCTATTGAGACATTTTATTTAGAAGCTTAAAGGCAGTGTTCTTTAATGGCAATAGTAAGTTGACTACTTCACTATACGCTACACTAACAGCAACCATGAGATCACAAAATTGATATGAAAATTGTCATTTTTTTGGTAAGAACAATGGAGTAATCTCATAGAAACCCACGCAGCAAATAGTTGCAGTAGCACAGGCGAATGAATACTGTCAGCAAGCATACACTGAAAACTTGCAAAGTATTTTCCAAATTTGAATTGTGAAGTAAAATGTCATTCTATTTCAATATCTATAATAAAGGCACCGGCGGACGCTTGAGAAGCGACTCGTAGACACCAAGGTTACGTCTAATGAAATGTAAGTATTTCCTATAATTTTCGTTGTCTAGAAAAAATATGCCATCCTTGATACAGTCGATCAAAAATATATCCTTCACGTGCCCGTCCACATGCATTCATTTAACTTAAATATGTTTATGGAAGAAATGCTTTTTTCGAATTTTTCATTTATCAGGCAGGAACAACGTGATTTAGTGGAGGAGCTTCACAGGCAGCTGTCGCTCAAAGAAACTGAGGCCCAACACAGCGAGGTGAAAATAGGCACACTACAAAGGCGGGTCAAAGACCTGGAAAAAAGGCATGTACCGATAATAAGTGGTTATAAATTTTACCTTTATAAATGGTGATCTCCTAACGCGCCCATTTTTTTATTATGTTGGAATACTATATTCCAAAAACGCAAATATAAGGAATTTTCTAATTAACTTCTAAATTGTTAACGGCGCAAAAGTTCAAGCATAAAAACAATTGATGGATTTCTAATAGCAGATTGTAGCGCCTTTCCCTTTTAGTAAGTGAAATAAGATAACGAGTAAAAAGTGTAAAAAGTGCAAAGAATCGATTGATCCAGTTATGGATATAATGCTTTGCGCAGTGCACATTTTATTTCCAATTGAGCATAAACGTTGTTCACAAGCATTATACCCCACCGAAGGTCTCTGAGTGCAGTCGTATTAGTCCTTTGATAGCTCAGTATAGAAAATAACCGAGTCTGTACTCTTCGTATGGACTCGATTATTAACTGCAATTACAACAGAGCGATAAGCTGCAATAAAGTGATCGACCATCAGATCCACTGAATGGTTCTGGATCCGCTAGATCGTCCCAGAAATTCATCCCAAGACATCATCTTCACACGGACATTATCATTTAGCCGTGTTCGCAATCCTCTGCAAAAACATGTTCATTCTTCAATTCATTAACCTTTACAAGAAACGATCTGAATGTATAATAGAATGGCGTATTAGTTTTTATATGCAACAGCTTTAATACATTTCTGCGTTATAATCACACCCAACAAAACTTTGAGAGTGCAGATTTAACAAGCGATACGAGTACACCACCTAGTATGTAAAATTATCTTTTAAATTATTAGCGACTCGAAATATCCTATTGTTACCTACAGCTTTTCTGATCATTGTTAAAACAGCTACAATTTTTTCAATAAATTTTCCATACCTTTTTGACAGCCATGCATATCTTTTGCACGACTCTTATATAACTGTGCTGGAATACTTTTATGTAATTCTTTCAGGCTTTAAATAAGAAATCTTTCAAGTTAAGGTTATCAGGGGATAAACTCTTTCGAAATTTTGTGTGCTTCTCACTGACCTGATGTAGTATGTGAAGAACACAAAAAATCTCACTTACTCTAAATGAAGTAACATTTGTTTCAGAAATCTACAATTTATTCTCGGGGTTTCCATCTATTATGCTATTTGCTTTATTTGGTACATTCTTTTGTAGTCAGCTCCACCCAAAGACGACTTACAAGTTACAAAATAAAATAAATTAGATTTAAGTAAAACACGACAGCAATATTAGTAAGAACAGTTAATACACTGGCAGTAAATATTTAAAAAGTGATGAAGAGACATCGTAGGTAACCTCCCTTGTCTGATAGAAGACCTATAATGAGTATTTTTTATGCTATAATCCCTAAGAGGCGTAAATCGGTCTTAAATAAACAAAAGTTGATTTCGCACTCTCAAAGGTTGGTATGCAAAACTTCTAGATTTCTTAAATGGCATTAAATGTAAGCTTAAACCTAATAAAAATGGCGCGAAATCGCAATTTGACTTACAGCAATACCCGCTACCGAAATAATATTAATATTATTAGGGAGAAAAAAATGTTCAAGACATCACCAGCCTACTTGAAAAATAAGAGAGCCAACACAGTATCACTCAATTTTGTACAAAGACGCAGACGAATCATGTGCAGAGAATCACGTTCATATTTACGTTTTTCTTTTTTAATTTGCATCTCGGGCCGCTTAATTCTAATTTTTTTGTTCTTCATACATTTGCATCGAAACGGCACTCTTCTAGTCAGAAATTTAAGGTTTGCTATTTCTTTTACTAATTTTCCTCAATACATTTTTGCTTTTTTTAATTGACTCAATTAGCAAACCAGGAGAACGTTTGGTTGTAGTCGTAGTACCTCATTATTTGGTTGTCGCTTTTGGTTGTTTTTTTTATTGAATGATTGATTATTGATTGAATTCACTTTGGGTTTATCAATGGTGGTCTTGGCGACCGGCTCGCTCTTGACTGCGGCGACGGCAATTATGTTTAACGAAGGCTTGAGTGTCAGCGAACCGAAACGGAGCTTTTCCAGCAGCAGTATCAGAGGTCTTCAAGGGCTAATCGATCTCGCTCCCGCTCACCTACCAAGGTACAAAGTATAATAGTCGTTCAGATAGTTATCTACAGAAATCTCATGTTCTTTTGAGCGGGATTTCTGAAGCGATCTTTCTCTAAACTTAATCACGCTTGTAATAACAAGTAAATCAAATTTATTCATCACTACTATATTGTAGAACCTGATGCATGATTGTAGGTAAGATAGGCGTATGCTACTTCATCGACTGTCCTCGTCTTCATATCTCATGGTTTCAAATCTTAAATATGGTCATAAAAAAAAAACGATTTTAATCTCTTCTTTTGAATGCAAAAATAACGCTAAAGGAGACGTCACCTCTAGGTCATATGGCCGAGAAACTCCCTTCAAGTGGCTTTTTTAATGTCCAAAGTTTCTATAAGTGTTAAGATTTTTATCCTATAGTTGGAAGTATAAGCAATATTGACCAATTCATTATCAGCTTATCCTTTATAATTCGTTGAACTAAACCTTATCAAAAAGCCAAAGTATTGAAATTAATATCAAATGTTGGTTGAACGGTTTTTTGCTAATTTAAGTCGCCGTTTGACGGTGGGGTAACAATGTCAGATGAGGATAAAGACTCGCAAATTGACTTCCTTAACTCCATCATCGTTGATATGCAACGGAAAAACGATGAATATCGAGCAAGAATTAAGATTATGGAAGCGACCGGACTTGCAGGCACTAAGGCATCCAATAGCGGCCCGTACGTAATTCGTCAAGCCTTTACAGCATTTATTCCAATCCCTTAGTAACTACAAAGATAGAGACTTCTTGTATATATCAATTTTAATTTGAATCTATTTTAAGTGGTAAGCTTCATCAGTTAATAATAGTGCATTTTAGGAACTCGTCTTACAAATATCCGCTACTGAGTTTATCTACTATTCTGCAGTAAATATCATTTGAGGAAACTTCCCACCTGTGTGAGTACTGCAGAACAACTCAGAATATACATTGATTTGTTTAGAACGGTCACTGTACTAAATATATCAGAGCCTATTCTTTAAAAATAGTTCTTGATTTTGTTTTTCACAATAAGTAAATTTTAAATCTTCTTTAATCATAAAGATTGACTTATTTCAAATAAAACGCACTACTGCGCCAACGAAAAACTTGAGTCCACCTCTTGCTCAGGGGATCACGAGTTTTTGCATTATCCGGCCTGTTTGGTTCTTAGGTTTGTACAACCTCATATCATATTTGTGCAACTAAATCGCGTTATTTAGCCTATGTACTTTCAGTGTAATCTATTTATATCTTTTTATGATGTCTGCTGAAATCCATGAAGTAAAAAAGCATTCGTTTTTCGCCAAATCTGTTACAGAACGAATAATGAGAAAGGCCAATCGCCTGCGAAGTCTATTTTACGGGCACCTCGAGTATTCTGCGACATCTGCGGAATATTCGATACGCATGACACAGAAAATTGTCCGCGGCAAACCAGCGATTCCATAGAAATGAGCAACCATTCTCGCCACGGAGGTTTCAAAGGAATGAGCAGTCGTCCGTACTGTGACAACTGCGAAACGTTTGGCCACACTGAAGATGAATGCGATATTGAAGAGTTTTAAGGCTACGTTCATTTGTATCCTCGTTGAAACAGCACAGTGGTTATTTTTTTAAAGAGCTCCTAGCGTAACCTAATAATCATAAAAATAGGGATGAACCCACAACAAGTTAATGTCTTATTTATAATTGATTTGACATGGATATGTCGATCGTATAAATGAATTGCAATAATCTACCATTCAATGAGAAATTAGAGCTTGTAGTGCGTTCGGTTCATTGTTCTGCCTATTTTGTTTTTTTTTTATTTTTAATAAGTTATTACTCATTTGCGAAAAATGTGGTTAAACATTCGGATCTAACTCTATACAAGTGTAAAACTGTACTGAGTTTCAGTAGTAACAGTTTTCAAAATAACGCAAGTGTTAGTAGATTCTAAGCTTTTTTGCTTAAACGAATGACTAGCAAGTGAAATACTGAGCCAGATTATTAAAAAGATGATACCTTTGCGCTGCATAGTGATGGGCTCCCCTGGTAACTATTTACATGAGTAATGTACGCAAACGTTTTTAATTGTAAAGCTTGCGAAGTTACTTATGTCACGCTAGTTGTCTATACAATCGCGTATCTGACTCTCAAAAATTTAGTTTTCCAAGAAGTTTGTAACTATAAATCAATTTTCTTAACTCCTTGGGGAATCAACTTACAATCTACTTTCTGAGAAAGTGCTTAATCAAAGGCCGTGTATATTGTATCGAAAACAATTCTTTTAGACAGCACAGAAACTAAACTCTTATATATATTTCATGTATAGCTTCTTACTTGTTTAACGGTTTTAACTGGTCGACACGCACTTTTTTATATTCGCAAAACCGCTTTTAAATTCGAATTCGTTGAATTCAATTTTTTAGGTAGTGTATTAGCTATATGAGTCGAATTTAACTGAGCGAGGTGTTAATTAAACAGTCATTAAGGCTCTACATCATATTATATGAAAATCCAAAACATAGGTTTAGACCAAGATTCTTTAGTACTAGATGTATGGTAATATTTATGTGCTGCTAATGAAAATGTTAATCTAATTTAGTACCTCCTCATTAAATGTTATTCACGGTCTGGAAGACAGAAACTTTGCATGGTATATTAATGCTATCTGAATACCCCAAGTCAACTAAATTTATCCCAAAGAAATTTCGCTTGTATACAAACTTTACCAAACATTTAGCGGAGTTTGTCATTTCGATTACCTCAGTTGTGTGGGAACCCATAGAAAGCACTGATGATAATTTGAATAAAACATTAAGTGGCAAATCACGATAAGTTTATCTTGCTTACGAGGCATAGATTCAAATCTTGTGATAATTTCAGTTTTTCAGTTCCATGCCACAGGAATGAACTATGACGAGTCGTCTCAGAGCACACTAAACCATATTTACGATAATCAACTACGAATGTGTTCATGATTGGGGACCTATTATGAACCGACACAGATTTTCCATCTTATTGACGGTAGCTTTTGGAAAGTTTTTAGCCCATAAAATTGCAACCTTTTGTTAACTAAATTTTAGATGCTTCAATTTCGTAAGCAAAGAGTCATTTGGGTCTAGGCTTAATAAGTAATTTAGGATTAAACTAAATGATGCACTAATGACTCCACGCGTTATCATACGGGAATCCCATTGTCATACTTCAAGTTACCCCTGTTTGAGATATTTGTTTTCACCTTTGATCCCATGATTGCTAGCCGAGTTACATATAACAAAGTCTACGCCGCCTCGATAAATCAATTTCAGATTCAGAAAAGAGTTCAAATTTCAGTTTCACATTCAAAAACTTCAACGGGAAGGTGCCGCTATATCTACGTAATGTAGTGTAAGAAGCATGCTCTAACATCTGTTCCGAAGTGTGTCACTATTATACCGCTTGGTACCGTAAGCAGCTACACGTTACACAGTGAAATGGTAGAAAAATTATTTTCCAGATTTTTTTCAGTAGCCACCTTATTGCTATAAAAAAGATGCGCAAATAAATTTTTAATAAACATACTAATTTCGCAGATAATCTGTTCGCTCGACCCATGCCTGTGATGAATGTAGACAAGACCAAATATCTTCTTTTCAAAACCGCACAGTGTAAGATTAATATTCATCTCGGAACCACACAACATATTAACCCGAATATCAAAAATATGGCACATCTGGCTTCCAAATTTAAAAAAAATTGGAATTCATTGCCAATAACCTTAAAAACTAATCTATCACTTCTTTTCAAAGGAACAAATCGAATGCCAGTTTGTCAAGGAATATATTTTGGTGTAATATATATATTGTGACTCAAGACTAATTCCATCTTATGTACATTGTGCGGCATCCTAGACATTCTACATACGTACTGTTTTGATGATATCAAAGTGTATTTAAATAAATAAAATAAATACCGAATAACATGACTTTTCGACTTTTTATAACGAGAAGCCTGGAAGTCTGGAGAAGTCTGTGTATTCTTTGACTCAAAACCTTTTTATTGCAGGCCTGCATGGTGTGCTCCCTCAAGGAGTACAGACAGAGTAACCTATTATATTTGTATTTGTGCTATACATGAACAACTAATGGAATAAAACTTATATATTTAGTCTGAGAAGCAGCCTTATATATTCAAACAGCAGTATCAAATAAGTATTCCATGCAGTTTATCCTTGAAAAATTAAGCACATATCTGCCTCCCAGTTGTTAATTTCAGGTCATGTAGTTTATCGATGTTATGGCTAGGCCTGATTAGACATGTAAGTAAAATTTATAATGATCACTCAGTTTTGCTAAACTTTTGAAAAAATGGGAACATATCTTTCTTTTCCGTTTTGCAAAATGCCCTTATCATTGCTTCAATGGATTTCAGTTGATTGTAAGGTAATGTCCTGGTCAAAACTTTTAGCATAACTGCTATTTAGTTGAAGATGATACAAAGCAAAAATGCTTAGCCATTACGCCACTAATTTCCGAGATCATTTGGTCTGTTAAATAGTAACATATCACCTAAGTATGTGACACCAGGAACAATTACAGGTTAGCCTGATGGTTTCTATTTTAACGGTTCTTTTCGGTTTCACAATTCTTGTGCGTTTTACTTTTTTATACCAAAGCGTACTTCAAATTTTCGAGTAATACACAGTATTTTTTCTACATTTTCATAGATTTTAATGTCTGTTCAGTTCTGACATAGTCAGTCCAAAAATAAAGAATAAATTTCTAAAGAATAAAAACTTATTATTGTACAAATAATAAGGTCTCTCCTACACTTCGGTACTGGTCGTCCATTTATTGTCCCTCTCCTCAACAATAGCGTCACTGCGCATGCGTACTTTTTGCACACATTGTGACTGGCGGGCTGCATGTGAATGAGCGCCAAAACAACCGCCGACTTTCCCGGGACGGGCCACGTTCAGAAATATTAGTGTGCAATCAACAGCTTTTTTGTCGACATGTACGTCTTAAAACGTGGTAAGTACATTTTCAACTGGAATTGGATCGACTAATAGCCGATATAATCAATTCATAGCATTTGTGCCTTTTTAGACATATGCGCTAATCTCTAATATACACCAGCGAAGCCATCGGGTTGGCACGCCCTTTATCTTAAGGTTTTTAAAAAATCATGTAGTTTAGGTCCTTATAGGTCCTTAGAGGCTTAAATTATTCTTTTGGAAGAAACTTGCTTTATTTAAATACGTGCTAAACATGAGAAAGAATGTTACTGCCAAAAGGGAATTTGATCTCCTGCATGATTAAAATACAAGATATTGACGGAGTAATTTTACTGACAGAATTTCTGTATACATCGTTAGGGTATCTGCACGCAAGGAATTTGGAAAATACCTCAAAATAAAATGATAAGGGAGTATCGTTAACGGACTCGCAAGTCGATAACGGCGCTACTTACGCTCGGTTTTCTCATTTTTAGCAGTAAAGTCTGTCAAACTGCCGCATAATGTCATTTTTTTATTACGAAAAGCAAAAAGCTTCATCTATATTCACCTTTTCGAATATAAACATGTTTGATGTAATATGGTTGGCGTCCGGTTAAAATAAGAAAAGTATACATAATATAATAAGACCATTTATATTACGCTCCCAAGCATAGATTGCGCTAACCGCATCAACTTGATATGATTATCGAAAAATATTAAAATCATCTAGGGGTCTATAAAGGTATTGTTCGGCCATATTGGTGAACATCAAGTAGAAATTAATAATTTAACAATAATTTCAGGGTTAAAGAATATTTCCTAAAACATCGCATAATAAGCATACGCAAATTCATCTGTATAACCTTACGTTTTTATGAAAATGTTCTAGGAGAAGTTCAAGAACGGAATAAGAAAATATCTGATAATGACAGTTATATTTATATGTATCCGATTTGTATCTTCGGATACATATAAATATTACTGTCTTTGTCTAGAAATACCCATTGTGAGCACATCCAATGCTTGTTGTTTGATCCCAGCTTCCTATTAAGCTCCAAACGAATAAGCAACTACAAGAGGCTCCGCTGATTTTCTATAGTTCATGGTAAAACCTTCATGGGAAGGTAGTCAAATTCTCTCCTCAATATAAGAGAAAAGCCGTTCCTCTCTAACGTCTGATCGAGTTGAGAGATTGTCCTACAACGCTCCTTCTGCATATTTTTTTAATGTCTTACTGAAATATTCTACAAAAATATCAGTTTTCTGACCCAAATGGCTGATGAATAAGATAAAAAATTAAAACTTGACATATTCTATCGGGAGGTGATAATAAATCTACCAATTAATAAGACTAAGTAATTGAATACATGTATGTCATTTGAAAAGAGCTATACAAATCTAAATAAAAACCGGATGTCTTTCGTATACATAATATTTTCGTTTACGTGGCCCTTGACGTGTGTACAATTTTGTGTACATTAGACAGTGCGTTAAGGATGAAACGTGATAAGAAGACTAAGTAGTCAAACATACTTTGGACATTAGTAGATATCGCATAGCTATGCACACTTATTCTGAGCCTATAGACTAAAGAGAATAATTGAAGATCATTTGTTACTACGCTACCTAATCGTAATGTTGTATACTTCTTATAATTGAAAAAAAAGATATCCGAATACATACCCAGACAAGTCCAAAGAGCTCCATTGGTCTTTTGGAATACGCTGAGATGGTCCAAATAGGTTCGTTCGACAATGAGGAGCACCATAGAATCGCTGTAGATGCTCTAAAGGAATATTATGTGATTTATAAAGGGTTCTACCATTGGGTGTGGGTTGATTGGTAGCAATTTCTGCTCCAACGCTAAAATAGGAGCATATTCGCTGCTGCTCGGTTTTTGGCGGCCGCAGTCTCGACGAACCTCTTGCGCGGGCAACTAAACGGAAAGCTCATTTGAAAGACGGCAGAGCTCACATGGCTGCTCGCCGTTGTCAGTGGAAGAACTAACTGTGGTGTCGAAACTTGAGTTTGTCTTCCGTGGTAACTAAAGTACCTTACCTGGCCTAAATCAATATGAGTCCTGCTTTTTGGAACAGTTCTTTTATTTTCAGTCGCTTCTATTCGTTGCTTAACGATTTGCATTGGACACATTATCTATTATACACTATACATTACTCACTGCTTATAACGAAAAATACGAATGTGTTTCTTTAGACTTATGATCACCTTCTTTTCATTCATTTTCGTATGTATGCTAATAACCTCAGACAAAAACCAAAGTGTGAAAAATGTTAATTGTTTTAACATTTTTGCACCCAGTCATATACTTGAAATACTTTTCTAATATTATTATTGATTCTTTATGAATAAGAGAAGCTAATTATACATACGCGCCACTACGCTCCTACAAATTAAACTTATAAAATGACTAATGCATAATAGGTGAAACATGCAAGAGAATTAGAACTTTTATTGTTGTTTATATAATTACATTGTTTGTTTCCATCAAATATCACACCGCGGAAAAAATTATGCAAAGGTAAATTTTGTAAATAAAATAGAACAACTTGTTTCAAGGTGGGCGTAAAGAGCCCGTGCACTTCGACAAGATCACATCGAGGATCTCTAAACTCTGCTATGAGCTCAACATGGATTTCGTCGACCCGGTAAATTAATTGAAGGTCCTAGTTGCAATTATGAGCTTTAAGCTGTATTTCACTTTTTATTGAATCAGCTATGTATATATTATATCGGAGGCTGTTTTGCAAGCGTATAAATTACAAAAAATAAGTGCTTAGCGCACGCTCTCGCATAAATCTATATTAAAATGCTTAATGCTAAATGATTTACAGACCCAAATCACTCAGAAGGTAATCCAAGGTCTTTACGCCGGAGTAACAACTAAGGAACTAGATGACCTTGCCGCTGAAACAGCGGCTACAATGACAACTAAACATCCTGACTATGCGGTCCTAGCCGCTCGTATCGCCATTTCAAATCTTCACAAGGAGACCCAAAAGCAATTTTCCGAGATAGTAAGCATGTTGCGCTTCATGTCTCAGAGTAAGAATGCCAGTCCGATGCCGATGATTTCGGAGGACACCTACAATGTCGTTATGGCTAACAAGGATCGGCTTGATGCCGCTATCGTGTACAATCGTGACTTCAACTATAACTATTTCGGATTCCGTACTCTAGAACGATCCTACTTGCTGAAAATCAACGAAAAAGTAGTGGAACGGCCACAGCATATGCTGATGCGAGTAGCAGTTGGTATTCACGGCACCGACATTGATGCGGCTATTGACACTTACAACTTGATGAGTGAAAAGTGGTTTATACACGCCAGCCCAACTCTTTTCAATGCTGGTACCTGTCGGGCGCAATTAAGTTCGTGTTTCCTTCTCACAATGAAGGAAGATTCTATTGAAGGTAATATTGTTTCCTAGCTAGTAAACATTTAATAATATATTGTTCAATATAGCAGCTATTTTGAGGGCAGGAAGTTATAGTATGTAGGTATATTTATGTATAATAAATCGCTTCGCTAAAATTGATAGTCTAACATCAATATATCCAACAACTAGTTTTTCTGGTTTGCTTTGTCTCTCCAGGAATTTATGATACGCTTCGTCAGTGTGCTCTCATCTCTAAATCTGCTGGTGGCATTGGAATTAACATACACTGTATTAGGCCAGCTGGGTCTTATATAGCTGGTACAAATGGAACTTCGAATGGTATCGTACCCATGCTACGCGTATACAATAATACTGCCCGGTATGTTGACCAGGGGGGAAATAAAAGGCCAGGTGCGTTTGCTATTTATCTGGAGCCATGGCACGGAGACATTTTCGAATTCCTCGACCTGCGAAAAAATACCGGCATCGAAGAACATCGTGCGCGTGATCTCTTCTATGCACTTTGGATTCCTGATCTGTTTATGCGTAGAGTCGCCGATAATGACAGTTGGTCACTTATGTGTCCCAACTCGTGTCCTGGTTTAAGCGACTGCTGGGGAGAAGAGTTTGACAAGTTGTACGAAAAATACGAAATGGAAGGCCGCTATTTACGACAGGTGCCCGCTCAGAAACTTTGGTATGCTATTCTTGATAGCCAGATTGAAACTGGCACCCCGTATATGCTCTACAAGGATGCATGTAACCGTAAGAGCAATCAACAAAACGTTGGAACGATTAAGTGTTCTAATTTATGTACAGAAGTTATTGAGTACTCGTCTCCCGATGAAATTGCAGTCTGTAATCTTGCCTCTCTAGCGCTCAATCGGTTTGTCAAGGAGGGTTATTACGACTTCCAAAAATTAAAAGAGGTGACGAAACTTGTGACACGAAACCTTAACAAAATTATTGATGTTACCTATTACCCAGTCCCGGAAGCTGAGCGTGGCAACAAACGTCATCGTCCAATTGGTATTGGCGTACAAGGTCTTGCAGATGCTTTTATCATAATGCGTCTACCTTTCGATAGCCCGGAAGCAATGGAACTTAACAAAAAGATATTTGAAACAATTTACTACGGTGCGTTAGAAGCAAGCTGTGAACTAGCTGAGGTTGAAGGCACATACGAGACATATGTTGGCTCGCCTGTCTCTAAGGGTATATTGCAGTATGATATGTGGGGTGTCACCCCTACTTCTCTTTGGGACTGGGACGCACTTAAAGTGAAAATTGCACAACACGGCGTACGGAACAGTCTTCTATTGGCTCCCATGCCCACGGCATCGACCGCACAGATACTTGGCAATAATGAATCCATTGAGGCGTACACAAGTAATGTATATGCTCGCCGAGTGTTGTCAGGCGAGTTTCAGGTAGTGAACCACCATTTGCTTAAAGATCTCACAGAACTGGGATTGTGGAGTGAAGCGATGCGTAACGAACTGGTGGCCTACAACGGTTCTGTCCAAAAGCTCAATATTCCAGAAGATCTCAAGCTGCTTTACCGCACTGTGTGGGAGATCCCGCAGAAGAATATCATCAAGATGGCAGCCGATCGCGGTGCTTTTATCGACCAAAGCCAGTCGTTAAACGTTCACATGGCTGAAACAAATTATAGTAAACTGACATCAATGCACTTTTACGGCTGGGAGCTTGGTCTCAAGACAGGCATGTATTACTTGCGCACAAAGCCTGCAGCTCAAGCTATCCAGTTTACTGTGGACAGGACAAAAATGAAAGCTAAAATGTCAGCAGAAGCGCTAGCGTGCTCTATAGCTAACAAAGAGGCTTGCACGAGCTGCTCAGGATAGATAGTAGCCTATCTCTACACCTGCTCACTTCATATACTATACACATTTCTGTACAAATTGGCCTGCCTGACTTTATTAACAGTTCTCAGTGCCCTTTCAACAGAATATCATGCATGCATTGAATGTGTATTGATGCTTGTGGATTATCAAAGTGAATACTTTGGTTTGAGTTAAACGCGCTTGGGTTGGCTTTAAATATCTCTATACACTTACATTTAGATGATCAAAGGTTTTCGTTCTTATCTAATAAAGTTTACCCTGCAGTGACAAACACTGTTCGAATGGTGCTGTTTTTATCCATACGTTTTTAAACTAATGTTTGTAAAAATTAATGTCGGAAAATTTCCAAAAAGTATGATAGGAATAGAATAGCATTTTTCTGCAAGCTTGGAATGACATCCAGGCTCGTGACGTTTCTCAGGTAATTTCTTCGTCAATATGGGACACAGTAGCATTCAGTCAAATAGGATAGCGTGGTATAGGGTACGGAAGAACACATTTCATGGTTCTGTTATCAAGTTAAGCACGCTTTCTTTCAGAGCCACTAAGTCGTTGTTGTCCAGTATGATCTAGATTCTATATCTTTAAAAATGACTTTTCACAAAACTATAAGAGCATCTTACAGTGACCAAACCAAAAAAGTAAAACAAAGACACTTGTAAAAACGATCACATTTAATACCTTTGACGTAGTTTATAGCATATTTGCATTATGTTATGGAAAATAATTCTAGTTCGGGATGAGAGCGCTCTTTTCGTTCCTTGCAAAGAAATTTTACTCGAAGAACTAGTTATTGTTATAGTGGGATACGGATTATCTGTAGAATATCTCGTCCAAACCAGCACTACAAATACCACCAATCGAAAAATTAAGCTTCTAAAAGGTAGTATTTCGAGTATCTTATAAAACAATAAAATTTGCAAAATTATGCACTTAAGAGTAATGAATATACCAACATAAAACGATTCAAACTGCACTAATTTATCGACTAATTAATTACATGTATTACATTTTATTTTTGGTTAAGTGTTTTGCTTTTTATGCTGAGGCTGCTGAATATTATAAGTGGCTTGGGAGAGAAAAAAGTTTTTAAGCATTTCGTATGTGCTTATCATGATAGCACAGGCGGGAGCAATTTTCACGATGCGTGGTACGATGCCGGCGAAAAGACCCTGTGGACCTCGTTTCCGATAAATGTCTGCCAACATTGCAAAAGGCCCGGAAACATGTAGCCTAGATTCTTGCGGACGAAACATTTTTTCGCCGAGTTCAATTTGCCTGAAAAACAAACAAATACACTATAATTTCCACGTTAACTGCACTTAAAGTTTAAAAATGTTTATTTAAGTCATGCAGTTTATTAGTTTTTAAAGTGATAAAAACGTATGCTAATTCCAGCCAATTTATACAAGTGTTTCTCTGCTAGCTTCTGTCAGTGTGGAATAATATAAGTCACTGATGATGTATCGGACGCGCTGGTTCTTGGAAACTGTCATCCAGAGAGTACTTATTCCGATAGACAAAACGTTTAATAAGGACGGTATAAATAGAACGATTACTAAGATCCAGTGATTACCGTCAATGGTACTGCTATGAAGAAGTGGGCATGACGCCGACATTACCACAATATTTACAACAGCTCATAATAATTGACACGCCAATATACAATGTATTTTGGTATATGTGTAGAATTTGTCAACTTTTTTTTTAATTTAATATCTATCTAATTTTATATCTGGTTGCTTCAATTCCGCACCATTTAACACTTGCATTAACAGAATTAAAGTATTAACATCAAAAGACTATTTTCTAAAAAGTTTTTATATGGCTTTTAGATTATCTGGTCGAGTGCTGTCTACAGCATTTCAGAATTGGTCGCGAAAATCCAATATTAAATAAAAATTAGTATTACTTATTTCACCGAGCCACCGACCTAGCAATCATTTTTTCGCGCTAATCGATTGTAATAACTTGCAAAATGATCTACAATAGCTGCAAAATTGGGTACGAATCTGCTTTTATTTGAAGATATAATAAAGTATTTGATAGTTCTTATAAGCTATGAGTGATCTACGATTATATACTCTTTTGAAAAAGAGTAATTACATATGTATCGAAGGAATGTCCATTATTTTTTTCATTTTGCTATACTCGTTTCAAGCTTGGTGCACAAAATGAAAAAAATCTGGCATACAAAATAGACGTTAAACTTTCCGTTTCACGCCGAGCTATCTTAATCTTATACTATTTTAATTTCACATTTTATTAATCTACAAGAAAATAATTATCGTCTTGGTATATTCTTTTAATCACACCAAATATAACGACAAAAAGCTTGCACATAAAGAAAATATATTTGTGTGTTTTCGTACCTGTATGTTTTGACAACATCAAATGGTAGTGTCACCACCGCGGCGGCGATTCCAGCAATCGCACCAGCACACAAACAAAAGCTCAGCTGCGGATTTCCGCCGTCAGGAACAAAACTCTTTTTAAAGGACTCGTAGAATGCCCAGTAAATACAGCTGAATGGTACATCACGCAAAAGCGTTGATGACAAGCCTAGCAATCCGTTTATGTGCACAAGAAACAGCAGATTTAAATAAGTACGTACACACGTATTCTTAAAAAACGAGTAAATACAGCCATTGTGAGGAATGGTTTTAGCTTAAAAAACGCCGAAATCACTAAAAACCACTTGACTATAGACATATGGTACAAATATTACTTTGATAGTATCCAATATTCAATTTTACCTTCGCTGGTCAAAAAAGACATGATGCACCCTACTAGCATTGCCAAACTGCAAATTATTCAATCTTCAAATTCGTTATTTTTAGAAAAACGTGTAATTCAATCCGCGTGGACGTTAAACGATGATGGTCAGTGCGGGTGTGAAAACAATCCCTTTGATTTAACGTCAGGGCTTGGGGTTAACCCTTCAGTGTAATATTTACAACTACGCAATTTATAAGAACGGCTCCAGTTTTGCCTCATAGCCAGACGCTTCACATAAAATCACACATAATTCGGTCCATATTTCTGTCAAGTTTATTTCGACAACTTCTTATTTCACTGATCTAAGTATATTAATTAGAATTATTTCCGTTAGTACCCATTTATATTTTTCATTTCCATTGTCCTTCCAATTTTCTGTACCCCAGGATTCCATACTTCCTAAGCAATAGTTATTTGTTCTTCTTAATTTAATCGACTTAATCAATCAGAGTACCGGAAACCCCAATTTTCTAGCTAAAGAGTTCAGCAGGACCTTAGAAGGTGAATTAGTTCCAAAGGGACAGCTTTCAGGGCGACTAATTTTTTTTAATAACTATATTATAATAATTATATTACAGGTACTAACTATAACCTAGAGGACCCACCCCATTACTGTTACTAGACTTGTCTACACAATTTCTTCGAGTATAATGAAATACCGATTGCAGTACAAAATCGACGCAGTAAGCGGTAAAACCTTATAGAGTGCCTCAAATTTGGATAAGAATAAAACACCTAACGCAGGTCGTTTTGTAATGTAATAGATAAAGTTGGTAGAGTCTTTTTTGGAGATAAGACGGACTTTCAGTTCAAGAAAGAATAATTTTACGAATTGAAAATAACAAAAGACTTCGTGGCCGTGCCTAGTGTCACTGCTTAGCATGTATATTGAAACTGCGGCAAAAAGTGTATACGGAATCGACTTAGCTTCTAAATAATTTATAAAGAGAAAAGTCAGTTGAGTTATCTATAGCACCCCTAAACCTGACTGCTTTCCTAAAGACATTGTAGCAAAACCTCTCATGTATATACTCATTCATAGTGACCTCAATGATCGTAAGGCATATGAGCATGCGGACCGGAGTGTTCATTGTATGTATAGCTTAGTTAACAGTATTAACAAATCAAAAATATATATCAGGTTTTCTAAGTTCTTTGCTGAAAAAGTCTAGTCTCTATTCATTTTTTATGTTTTTTTTTTTATACAAATGAGCATTTTGGAACAGGATAAATAAGATTTAGTAGGAAATTGACCTCTCCACTACTTTTTAACAACGCAGCACCTTGCAACAGCTATAATTACTCTTACCTAAATAAAGCGATCCAATGCCTTTGGCGGCTACCATTTCGCGCATAGCCTGAATCAACTGGACATAGCTTATCTTCTGAGATTGCAGTTTTGTTCGAAATAGCTCTAGTGGAGAAATGCATGTGGCAGTTACAAGACGTGCCGATGCGCCTGAACTTGCAGCTACACCAACTGTTGAATCGAATGCCTTATCACAACCCACCCGAAATTTGACAATAACGAGACACATTACTCTCTGCCTTAACAAGCCGTCTTTCAATTTTCTGTGAATGGAATTAAATCTGGTGTCATCAATGGAACCAACATGCGCGAGATAGATGCCTAAACATATGATTGGTAAAAACTCGTTAATCCAGGTGCTCTAAGACGGATGTACCTAGAAGATAACTTTTCGACCTGAAGAGGCGTGCAGTTACTTCCCTTTATATAAATAAATTTTAATGCAGTTGAATTAATACCTGATTTCGGATCAGTTTTCCCTTGATCGTGTCGTACGTAGTGAAGTATATTACAGTTGCAGGAACTGCCATAATTAATGTTGGCGGAAGCCCGGACCACAGCGCACCAAGGCCTTCTCGCCTAGCTATTCCCAACAATGCGTCCGCCGTTCCTATATAATGAACGTTGTATAAGAGAAAACACCCGTTAACCTAACGAGCTAAATATTTTGTAAAGCCGCTTCTAGCCTACCAACTGAGAAGTGAGTCAGGGCATGCAGCTCGTTTATGGTTGGAACCTAAATTTTAAATTTTGATGGTAGAAACTATGTTCGAACACAGACATACGAAGTGTAATGCAATTTTGTCGTAAAAGAAATATACTTTCATTTCATCCACTCACACAATCATCCACTGGTTAATTTTATGGTGTTCAAACTATACTGACAAACAGAAATAGACTACTTATGGTAACACTACTGTATTAGCAATAAAGGTATATTTACCTTTAAATCTCTTATGATGATCATTAAATTGATGGCCAGCACTATGGTGGTGATGGTGGCGGGGCTGTTGTTGAAGCAGTTGAGCCCATTGAGCTCTCTGACTACCAGCTTCTCCTCCGAGGCAAGCACAATCGACGAGTAGCCGGCTGCAGGTCGAGAAACATCCACTACGAAAAAGTGTTTTCTGCTGACTCTGTAGCCGCACCTGTAGCAGAAGTCACATTACGAATATAAATTGACTAGGAAGCATCGCCATTATTCCAACTGATATTCAAATATAGGTGCTGGAGATCAAATAATGTAATCGAGGAAAAACATTTAGCAAAATAGGCAAGTTATGACACTGGTTCTATCGGGGCCCCATAGCTTGATGTCGCGAGATTGTTGTTACTAGACATCGAGTGTACCAAAAAACGCGAACAATCATTTACTTCACTGAATCACACGGATGCTCATCACATACAAAGCATCCTTTGCTGAGCATATAGTGTATACTATTTACGCCAAATGTTCAACTATAACGCGACCGTATATGAACATTCTCACGAGAATAGAATTAATAACAAATAAGCTAATCACTACTGAATTCAGGTATGGATGTGTCTATAAAAAATTACAAAACATTGTACATACAGCATTGTTAAATTAAAAATATCACGTCATTCCGCCTTGCTTAACGAAGTAATAACTTTTTTTGCGCGGTTAAAGGTTCTTGCCAACCAGCATGATAATGACAATCTCACAATAATTCGCTGCCGTTAATCCATACCAAAAGTATATATCAAACACACAAAAATGAAATTGTATTTCAGCTAGTAGCTAACCTTGACAACGTCTAGTGGTGTCATGAATACAGCCGTAATTACAGCGCCTGAACTTGAAGCCAAGACCCTTTGCCAGGGGCTGATATCTCGCAACACGTCTCCGTCTGACATCCTGCGATGTTATCCAGCCGAAGAGCCCGGAAATACGACAAACAGTAAACAATATAGAACATAAATTCAGAGCGACTGGTTCTAATTAGATAACAAGGTAAGTCAACTAAAGTTATTGTACAATACTTGCCATTTGTAGAAGGTACCACCACCTGCCTGTCATTTCTCAATTCAATGTTTCTCCTTAGGGAACGCATTAGACCTTTCTATTGCTTATATATACATTAAAGGCATTGATTTTGGCTTGTGACACTATATCGTGTGACACTAATTGGCTCCATTGGTCTTAGCTGGGATGAGATTACAACAGAGGAGCAACAACACCTGAAGAATGAATTCTCAGGTGCAGAAGTAGTAGTTCAAGCAACTCAGACACTGTATTCTAATAAAACGGCGGGTCTTGATCAAGTTCGAAATGAACACCTGAAGGACGCTATCACTCTGGCACCCTGTTGGACGGCGCTGCTTAACGAGTGCCTCCGCAAAGGATACCTTTCTTCACAATGGCTCTAGGACAATCGAGGGGCAAAGAGACTAACGCAGTCGTCCTCTTGGCGAGGCATAGCCAAAGCGAGCGTTGGCTAAACCATCGCAACCATTGTTCGCAGTGCTTGTGGATTTCAAGACGGCCTTTGACTCTGCCCCGCGAATCCCGTTGTTGAAGACTTTGGCATGGGTGGGGGTTTCCCCCAACCTGCTAGGCCTAATGGTAGTCATCATACAGGATAATAAAATCAGAATAGACGATGGAGTCGCGAGGTTTCCCATCTTCTGGCAAACAGGAGGAGTGACATAGGGAGACAACCTCATTCCCCCTACTGTTCTCGGTTCTGTTTAAAGACCCACCAGGTCTGCATCGAGGCAAACGTAATGAACGTTATCACGCATGCAGAAGCCCTGGTCATCTATGGCTATAATCGGTTCGAACTTCAACAGGCTTTAGCCAGGCCGCATGTTGCGTCTCTCGAACTCGAGATAACTGTCAATCGGGCAAAGGCGTTGGCAATAAGGCTTAGACGTGGGAGACGTGTATCCGCCGAGAATTGTCTAGAATTGCTATTAAAAACTAGAGGTACCTTCTTCCTGGCTTACGTCACCGAACGAAAGACGCTGTCTACGGTAGCGATGATAAAGTGCGACTTTTTTACCTTCTTGCCGACACTCCACGCTCCTTTAAAGGTTTCAAGAGCCGCTTCGGCTCTTCTGCTATTGCCGCCTACAGTGAGGTGCTTTCCTCTTAGGAAAGAAAATTCGCAGATGTCCGTTCTCGTTTCCTAAACACCGGGGTATTTGACGATGAAGCGTGGAGGGGATCAAATCGATCTAAGCGTCGTGTTGCGGTGAGATTTGCTGTGCATGGATTTTATCACAAGCTATGCTCCCTAGGCGTTTAGCATGAGCTTCGCGTGTCTGTTTGCGTGATGCTGTCATATCTGGGGGAGATACCATGTGGCGGAATGTGCCCATGTCACCTCGCTAGCCTCCCAGGCGAGCTTAGCTTAGTTCAGCCAAGGAACTAATCGCACTCAGTATGACATGTTTTGGTCGTGCTCCATCATGAACGAAGCCATTATCAGCTCGTTCTCACAATCTCCTCTGCCATTTATTTATTTTACTACACGTTAACGTGTGTTATAAATGATCAACGAATGAATAAAGGTATTCACAAGCTTTCAATGATATTCTTTTATTTTGTTTAAGTATTTTTTTTTAGCTTCATATACGTACGCACGTATTTGTAGTGTACATGGCATCGAACCTTATTATATTTACACTATGTAGACGGTTATAAACTACATACAATAACGTGCTAAAGATTGTGCTTTAATTAAAAAGAAGCCCTACAAAGTTCCTACCGAAAGACCATATTGTTTATCGTTCGCTTTTACAATATTAGTAGCAGTATTTTTTCAACAACTCGCATTGTAGCAAAAGAAAAATCGAGGGCATCTCGTCTAGCACACACTGGTAATTGACAATGCCCTATCTTTTGCTATTTTTTCGTTTACTATTTATGTAGAATGAGATGCTTACATATCTGGTTGACCAGCTGCTTGCTTATAAAGCATTATGGCTAAATTGGCCTGGTGTGGTTAAATTGACGCAGTAGCGTAGTACTTGACGGCTAACATACAGGTTTCGACGACCTGTTACTAGTATTAGTTATTCACCGATAAATTATTCTTAAGCGTGCGAGAAAGGTTGTTTACAGCCCCAGTTCCCCGCAGGTAGCTTTCCTTTGGACATTACTGGAATAGTTGTCGGGGCCATATGCATACAGCCCTTGCACGTGCAGCAAATTATACCATTAAAATAATAGTGCATTAGATTGTTGACAATTTACTTATTCCAAAGTGTGTGTACTATTTCCGAAGCTTACTTCTTATATCAATGAGTTGTTGTTTGCCAGCGGATTAAAAACACACTGGTGTTATGACATAACTCACATAAACACATCAGAGTGATATAGTAGCAAGAATAGACGCTTCAATAATAACCTTGTACGCAAAAATTTAATATAGTAAACATCTCAGCAATAACAGCTAATTTCTATTGAAAGGTCTCATTATTTGGTATTGTTGGATGATAGAGCGGTGCCAAGCGTAAGTGCCGAGAGTATTTACCAGGAGATTTACTCTAATACCAAGGTATTTACTCTAAATAATAACCGAACATTCAATGATTCTTTTTAAAGCTACAACGAGAAAAATAAATTTACCTTTTGTTGACAAGTTTATAGAGATAATCTGAGGAAAGCATAAGAGAGATTACTAAGGGAGGCAAAATTTGGTAAATGAGCCACCAGAGAGCAAAATGTCTTAACGCAAACGATTTGCATAAAATAAATATAATTCATGTATATTATCAACTCTGTTCAATATTCAGCCAACGAGTAGAGGAAAAGGAACTAGAACGCACACTGAGTGAAATCGAACTTTGCACACTTGGGCGCCGCCATCTTTATTTACCTATATCTGAAAGTAGACATTAAAAACAACATTTGAATACCCGCCATTTTCAAATCAGCCATTGATTGAGTAATACTTCGCTCAAACATGGCTTCTTGATTTTTACGGCTCTACGTAATAACAACATAATTGTTTATTGCTACACAGAAGGACTCCTTGGTGGAGTTTTTCCTCTGTCGCAACGCAATACATAGTGGTCATTTGCTGAGGTCATTTGTGTTGTAATGAAACAACAAATAATAAAAATAACATATATTGGCTTGGAAAGGAGGTAATTAAAAACTTTTCATCAGAAGAATATTTCCCCAGAATGAAAGAGTGAAGGAGGCTTAAATTTTTTGGTCACGACTATGTTTTGTAGATTGAGCATTTACATTTTCCAATTATTTTTTTCAATTTAATGTAAGTATATGCATCATAAATTCGAAACGTGAAGGTTATGGGCTGAGGCGATATATATATATATATATATATATATATTCTCTTATATCTCTAATCGAAGTTTAACCCTTGCTCCAATAAAAACAAAACTCCGCGCCTCACCTTCGCAGTGTACTCTTACGGCTAAATTAATTCGAATGTTTGGGTATAAGCACACGCAGACTTGCAATGCAACTGAATGTAACGAGGACATCGGTGCATATCATTTGCGTCCACTATCACTTTTTTGTTATCTATGGTCAATTGGCTATAGTAAAGTCTTTTTAGTCAATTTCTCATAAAAACTTCTTTCTGTGATATTTCATTCGATTAAGCTGGGGAAGGTATTCACGTGGTTAATCAGATATTACCCGCGGTGGACATCACGACCTTCAGAGAGCGGATACCCAAAACTGCACAATGAAATCACCAAAGTACCCTATATCGTGTGCCTCTAAATTCGAACATCCAAAACATCCGTGGAAACCGGAAGACTGTGCCCTATAGAGGCACCTAAGAGCCAACAAATTGCTCTAACGGAATTCTTTCAATAATTGATATTCAAAACCATATGAAAAAATCGCCAAAGCATTCTCACTCATAACTCTTCTCACTCATCTCTTCGAAACATAAGCAGCAGAGATTGGCCCGCACATTTTTCCGGACTATTTCCTATACTGGAGTCTCAAAATATAAGAATAGAAAACTGTTAATGTCGCCAAACTATTGCCCATAGAACACCTCGGGACATAAATATCGAAACTTCCAAATCACTAAAACTTGTCTCGCATATTGGCACAACACTGCGTATCACTAAATATATTAGCACAACACCCTGTATAGTATCTTATCAGAAAAACCTTTTGTAACGCATGTGTTCGTAGATTACATGATTTTGTCGTTATTTCATACCATAAAGTTAAAACTACGGAAAATATTGCAAAATACGCTCTAGTATCGAAAAGATCAATTAAAGAAAATGAATTTATCTGAAAAATGAAGCTATCTTGAATTTACAGGTTTCTTCTATCGATTTATGCAGACTCAACTTTGAAATTCAAACATACGGAAATTCTATAGCTGAACAAGGAAACACACCAAAAATATACAAATTTTTCCAAGATGAAAAATGCTATTTTTCCAACATTTTTTGCTCACACCGTTTTCTCACCAAACCCAACAACATATCGGAAAATGAGCAAAATCAAAACATTTCCATTCTGATATATTTTCGGTTTAGTGTAGTATTGGATTATATATATATATATATATATATATATATATATAT
>MNPL01002600.1:0-38438 GCA_002081605.1 Tropilaelaps mercedesae
TATATATATATATATATATATATATATATATGTTAAATTATAAATATGTTCTCCTTACAATTATTAGTTTCAAAACCCATTCAAGTGAGCTAAAAGGATCGCGATTGCGTGGATGCCACGACTAAGCCATCATTTGCAGTGTATGCCTACCTATTAAACAAATCTACTGCTGGCATTAAGTTTTGAAGAAAGTTAAAGCCCATTTGATCCCTTGGTGTGACCCAGTTGTAAGAAATCCCTTTATGATCCCTTCAACGAGAAAGGTGAGTTCCCACACAATATTTCTGTATGAATAAAAACCACTACCAAGTATTTGCCAGTCCCCAACACGGGACGTGTGCAAGTGGAGGCGTGCGACTTCTGACAGATTTACGCCTATTCGACTTCAACCTCACCAATTGAATAAAAGGTAGGATCTTGCCCGAAACCCTACAAGATAGGCTGCCAGACAATGGCGTATCGCGAGGGAGACAGAATTTGAGTCTTAACCAGACTCACAAATACCGTAGCTCTTAGAGCGTTGTGTGCAATTGAGTAAATTGATTTTAAAAACACGTACGAAATTCTAATCTTCTACTGATAATGATAAACGGTACAATGGGGCTAAGCTAGTGAACCAGCTAGCTAAAATCGAAATTTTCCAAGTTTTGTTGGGTCGGGATAATAACGTAATTTAAGATTGCACACCCTTGACTATGGTGCATCGGAGTCTAATACTTGCATCATTTTTAACTATCCAAACACCACTGTATTTTCCCGAAAAACTCAGTATCATTTAAAGTTCGATCCCATGAGGATATTTTTCTTTTGAGAAATTATAAAGGAGCCCATGCCAGTTTCAGGTATATTAAAATATTTTTGAGAATATAGTATGCAATTTCTAGTGGAGACCAGCTGTAGCAAAACCAAGATCGACTAAAATATAAATCTTTATATATTACATGCAGTTCAACTTTGCTATTTTCCCTTTATCCTTAATTTATTATAATATACGCATATATTTTTACAAGCCGCTTAGTCTGTTTTGCATGATCACTTCTCATACTACTACTTTTTGGTCGGCGCAGCATTTGTATGCGTTAGCTGTATCAAGCGATTGCTCAATTTATTCTATTCAGAGATTTGGAGCCATAGAATAATTCGTTGGAATCCATCAAATCACATATTAATGAAAGTAATAAATGTACATGAAGATCTGTTAATAATTACTTAAATTCTAGAAGAAATGAATTAAAGTATGAGACAAAAACGATGTTTATGGCAAGCAAGAGTAAAGGAGAAATAGAAAATGGGAGCAGGTCGAAGACTGCCCTCTAGCTTAACCAGAATGAAACTGCCTTGTTTTATTAATTCATGCATTTTCTCTTTTACCATGTTGATTTTCCCTGTCTCTACTACAATTTGGTACAAATCTGTGGTCGTAGAGTACATGCATACCTTGTTAGATTAGAGTGATTTTGAGAACGGCCTTGATTAGCGTACGAACCAAAGCGTACGTTTGCCTTATGCGTTCAACAATTTAGCGCTGTATGAAACCATATTATTCATTTATGAGCGAGCAAATAGCGAAAGTCACTATCCCGCCTGGACTGAATCAATTCCTCCATTACGTCATATTCAGTGCCCTCCGTGTCTCGTACTCTTATATCTGTGTCAACGGGATTACCTTAGTTAATCCTGTCCTATCTCATAATGTTATTGCGCTTAGATGCAGGTGACACGCACGTTGGGCGCCTGGGCGAAAATCTCCGGTAATAACAGGTCGCCTCGCCTGCTAAATAATATCGCGAAAACGTAACGTCAACCGATCAGAAAAGCATAGCTGGATTCTATCGGTGCAATCGTTATCTGGGTTGAGTTTACGAGTGAGCTTTGTCGATTGACAACTTGAAAAGATGC
The DNA here is from genome assembly GCA_002081605.1 of Tropilaelaps mercedesae. NCBI lineage: Eukaryota > Metazoa > Arthropoda > Arachnida > Mesostigmata > Laelapidae > Tropilaelaps > Tropilaelaps mercedesae. The sequence continues at coordinate 1,900 of MNPL01002600.1, forward strand.
TACTGAGAGTTATTTTCCATTAATTTGATACTATATTCGGTCCTCCAAAGTGCCTTAGTAGAGGTCGCCTAAGCTTCGTATTTTCCTTCGAAATTGGTAGACAGAATAATATTTTTTATTTTACCTGTTTTTTATTGGCAACAAATCACGTTAGAGGATAAAATGAACACACCCTTTCACTGAATTGTTTACTATAATTATTTTGTATGCTGGCTTTATGTGTAGAATCGTTTCATCCTAGAAATGTGATTCGAAAAAGAACTCAGGCATTTACAGTACCGCAGAAGAAAAAGCGGATTGAGACAAGCTCTGATGTCCAAGGTAACACTCCACTAACCCTTGTCTATGTATTCTACCGTTAAATAGTTTCTGGTCTAAAGACGCACGCATTGCTGGGGCGCCCCGTAATGTTGAAAATAGAAGCTGTGGTAATCACTCCGTCTTTTTAGATTCGTTTCTGATTCATTCAGCACAGCATTTGTCAGTAGGTTAAAGCGTCCTGTGTTACTGACACATCGAAGAAAATAGGCAAACCGTCCCCCTACAACTAAGCGGCGCCTGTGACACACACATGCTTGATTTAGTTGTTCATCTAACGTGATATAGGGTTTTCCTCTTAAATTATAAGCACAATTCTAACGCTTCACAGCATTCGAAATTTGAAGTGAGCTCTATGAAACCACGTAATTCTTTTAAGGATTTCGTTCCCTTTTTCTCTTTATTTAAAATATCTTAACAGCATTTTCACTACTGATTATGATGGTCGGTTAACCACTTTCGGGTCGTTGCAAAGTTATGTTGTCTTTCTGAATTCATAGTAAGATATACTCAGATAGTTTGCAACGAAGGTGGTGACTGTTTCAGCTTCTGAGTTCTGTCGAACTGTTTCGGCGTTTCTTAGTTTATAGTATCCATTGATTATACAGTTTTCTCAGCAAACTCAAGTTGCCAATTTCGATTTTACTTTTTCTTCTTGCAAATAAATTCGTGTGCTACATGCTACAGATAACTTCCAGATGCTATTTTTTTCAACTAATATTGTTAAATAGAACACGTAATGCAGGAAACAAAGTGTCTACCCTTTAATCCGCATGCTTCTTGTAAGGGGATGAACTCATGTTAGACATCGGATGGCCATTTATTGAGACACGTCATTTTACATTTTATCTAATACTTTAATCGTTTACATTTATGTCCGACAAATAATCAATTTCGAATACCGTTGTGCTTCCTGTTGGTAATAGTAGATATTAAAAGCACTCGGGTCACTTTTATGTACTAGTAGGAGACCTACTTATTGGCATGAGTAATCAACTCTGACTTACTTCACTACCAATAAAAAACAGACAAGATATAAATATAATGTTCTACTCTGTCAGCCAATTTCGAAGACTAACGATAAATTTAGGCGATCTTCTACAAGGTATTCTTGTTCCCTCTCTAGCCTCCGTTGCCCCTTTAAAGGCCTCCTAGCCCCCTTTAAACGTGTAGCTTCGATGTTTGTGTGTGCACTGCAAGCTAAGTGAGTTCGGATGACAGTGGCTTCGATACAGAATTGGGTTCTGTATTTCCGCTCAATTTGCCAACACTTTCGAACACAGACTTCCCTATTGCCACTGATCTCTCCGTCGGGGGTCCGGCTTTTGCGTTCTACCCGTTACAAGCAGACCAGCAGCAGCGAGTGGGTAGCGCAAACGCACTCCCCATGGTGGCCGTCCCTTTGCACGTGTCTGTGTCGGCTTGCCAAGATTGATGGAACTTAACGACCGCTGGTTCTCATTTGCTCTCCCTCGTACAACCCTTTCATGTCCTTACGAGTCCGATTCGGTGGGTGAGAACTTGTATACATGCAGGATGTGGACGACTTCACTTAGATGGTTCAACTCTGTGCTTTCACAGTGATCATGCTGACGTCTTGCGCGCTTTCTACCCTGCAACCCTCTCCGGTTTGCTACAATCTCAGTAGTTTTTTTTTGGTGGATCGGAATCAGCTTGAGAGAACATTTATGTAGCATATGGGAACTGAATACAAGACATGTTGGAGGAAATAGAGTCATAACTAGCGTAAATACGTATGCTGACTGGGGTAGAAAATAGCGTGTATTGCAAAATAAACGAAAAAATCCTAACAGTTGACTTTGAGAAAAGTGCGTTGTTCCTGCTCTACTCATATGACGTTAAAGGAAGTTTATACATAATCTCTGGTAGCACTCAGAGACAAAAATATTACTTTGATTAGCTCTTGACAGAGCCCATTGAAGCGATAGAAAGGAATACTTAAGCGCGTAGGAATTTGCGGCATTAACTAGATTTCGTTAAACTTAGCTTTCGACAATAGTAAAGTACATGCTGATCTTGACCTACTTTATTGTAGAGCACGATGCGAACAGAATCTGCAAACATAATTGTGCCTTTTTTTTTAGTACGTATAAACGTTTCCTACAGAATCCAGCGTCCTTTCAATTACTTTTAAACTTGATGGCGTCCCACTATGATAGTCGATGATTTCCTTTCGTTTCTTTCGCTTCTTTAGATAGGTCATTGAATTGTCGAGTATTATTTACTGAAATTTGCACCCGCTCTGCTCAAGCTTTTCGTTCTCTGGGTGCATCAGCCATTCAAACGGCGTGCACATAATTTTGCGATAGAGCCAGGCCAGACAAATGTCTGCCACTGACTAACCCTTAAGGAATGTAGGTACTCTTATGCGCCTTGTGGGCGCTCTTCATTACTCGTCGAATTCCGAACTCTTGACTACGTAAATTACATACCGTATAGAATCCTATCTATTTGTTCGCGTTTTGGTTTTTTCGTATTTCGAATTAAACTAATATGCTGTTACTATATGGACATACATCTTCGTTTGAGCTGCATTTTGTCTCGGCTAGAATACGAAGAATTCCTATATTGAGCCTTTGCCTAGACAGATGTACGTGCTTGTTGGTGTTCTTATAACGCACGGAACAAGCTTAGTCAGAAGTTCATCATCAATGCGTACTCGTTTCATATGAACGAAAAAACTTGTACTTAATCTATTAATCTCGAGATTACAGTTGGTTGAAAAAAGCTAAAAGATATACTGGTGATCTCGCTGTGGTCTATATTAATAGTACATCTTCTCTACAATATGTAATCCCATTTAGCCACACATTGACAGTAGCGCCTTAACAACAATGCTACAAAAACGTATGAGAAAAAGTGGCTCAAACGTCGAACCTGAGCCAATTATTTTTTTGTCGTTCAAACACCCTCATTTGATGAAGTGGTCGGAAACAAACCAATGCTCCGAAAACGATGCATTTATTCTGCATGCACGCCTCTAGTACCACAATGTGGTTTGATTTAGGGAACGTAACTCAGTATTTAGTAACTCTTTTCTGGTTGTGTTTCTGACTTTACCAACACTGATAAGGTAGGTTATTTTTGTCAAATGTTTCGTGTCGGCCACTACTCGAGGCCGCACCCTGTTAGTGTTTTTCCAGCTTCCGTGGCAAAAGGTTAGAACAGTTTGTTTACAAAAAACAGCCTTACATTTTCTGCAGAATAACTACTTTTATCTTCATGGTCTAGCCGTAAGTATTTGAACCTGTTATCAAAACATTGCATTGAATACGAATACATCCATAAATATAGAAGTAAAGCTGTCTACCAATTACTATCAAGCGGCAACGTTCATCTACCATGATCATACAGACGCGACATGAAACACTAAATTATGTGCGACGCAGGTAACAATCGTGGAATTTTTCCCGCCAAGAAGTTGATAAGATGAGAATCGCCAAACGAGCTTCGACATGCGATTCGGTGTTGCGAACGTGTTGAACGTGAGCCACTTCGGTAACATAGGGTCGCCCGGACGCCAGAGGACACTTAAACGTGACAAGGCCTTAGTGGCCACGTCTCGTTTTCACCAGGGAGTGTCTTTTGCGCTCTTGCCGCGATGGCCGGTCAGTCAGCTAGTCCAGGAAAAGGGAACGGACACTAAGGACAAGCGACGCCACTTACTTTGAGCTGTGCCGCGGGGAGCAAATGGGTCAGCTCACATTTGCTGAAGAAGGGATAAGAAATCTCGAAGGGGGCCTGTCGTTTATACGTAACATCCGACGTGCACCGAGGAGATGCGGCACTTATCGCCAATAACATTGGACAAATATGCTATAACCTCTTCTCAGGCGATTGTTCGCAGTGCGCACCACTGTTTCGCGCTAGACGCACCAAACGGTCCATTCCAAAAGTTTGAATAGTCATCATCAAAACACATAGGACCAAAGGTGAAATTAGTGTTTCAATAAATGAGTAAATGTGAGTATTTATCACCAGAATTCTTTATGTGAAGTGTGTCGTGGTCTATCTGTTCCCTTATCAGAGGTATCAGACTGCTGCGCACAAGAAAGCCGATGTATACGTTGTGCTTCAAAAATAGTTACTTCATCTGTAATCACTAACGTTTAGTTCCAATCAACGTTTTGCCCAAACATATGTATTCTTTATTAAATGCCCAACCTACTAGAAGTCTGAAAACTTATTCTGATGTAGATACAGAACCAATATGGCCTTATATATAGCAAGTGGCATGTTTCAGTAGCGCAATACAGGTAGTTTCCACTCATTTAATACACATTAAATATCATATTTAGAAAAACTAAAATTTAGAGCATTTTTGAATCGTTCTAGAACTAAACAATTTAAGCACGAAACATGTGAGAAACACGTATACTCAAAATTACGTTATACTTAAAACACAGGATTAGTCATGTAGTATTCGTTATCACACAAGTTAAACTCCAAACGTCTAATTTTCGACAACTTTTTCATAATTTCTATGATGTTTAGAGCTCCTCGTTAAATGTGGACTTAGCAACTACAAAGCGTTAAATTACAAATGAATGAGAAAGGGTTAAGAAAAGTACCGCGAGTCTATGAATATGACGTATTGGCGTAATCAATATTTGTTTAGTTGGTTGTTGAGATTCGTATAGGCAACAAAATCGTAAAGGCTGATTTTATTGTTTTGGCGGCTCAGACATTTACTAAGCGTGTTAAATAGCATTTTGTTCAGGTTTATGGTAATTGCTATTTATGTGTCCAATATACGATGATTGCTTTTATTCACAAATTATAATCTAAAATGCACAATTGTAGAGTTTTGGCGAGTAGCAAAATTGCCAAACATGTAAAATCTAGGAGAAGACGCTACTTCCTGATCCGACCAGGGCTAAGGGCTTTGTTCGGCTGTCCCAGACTCTAAAATCTTGTCTCAACCTGGTCTTCGAGATAAAATATGCTCCTGGCTTCATGCTAGGCTGGATCGAGGAAATGACAGTAAATACCGACGTTTTCATTTGCGAGAACCGATGGTATAATTTTATAAGCACGTCCATATGACTTAATAACCGCCTGGCCATATAATTACCTAACATACGAAAACTGTCAAGATTGATTTGAAAATAAGCCTTCCACAGATTAAGAATGTTATGGATGATATATTTGTACGCATTTTACTTCATTTAGCGTAAGTTACTAGAATATTAAAAATGGAAACGTACGGTTCTTCTTTGAATTTCAGTGCCTTAACGTAGGGGTCAGCCCAGGCACTGTCGCTTAGTCGCCTATGTACGCTCGCACATGTTACTTGAATCGTCACGAAATTTCATGCTTATGATATTTGCGATTCTATGCCAGAAAATGTAAAAATACATGTATCCTGTCAAGTTGGAAGAAAAAGCCCCTTTTATATTTTCTTCCTGTCAAAGTCTTGGTTACAGCTACGTCAGTACTAACTTTCTGGACAGCATTTCAGATTTTGAAATAATGCAGCTGCAATGACGGCGTTCGGGATGTGGAGTCTTATTATAGCCCAGCTTTAATTGTGATCCCGGATTTCACCACCCCGAACGCCGTCATTGCAGCTGCATTATTTCAACATCTGAAATAAAGCTGGGCTATAATAAGACTCCACATCCCGGTCTTTCTAGTGTACCTTGCAAAAAAAACACAAACCCTAATTACATTGGCACAATGATTGATAATTTCTAGTAGTGGCGATTGTCGGTAATCCTGTTCTACATATAGTTTTGTCGCTCTTTGTGTTCCTCTCCATTGCTCTCCCATCGAACCACTTTTTCGTTTCGTTAGGATTTCATATCTGAGATAAAGCTGGTTTCCTATCGTCATTAGCTCACGGTATAAAGGGCTGAGAGAAGAACTGAGGGGCTAACGTAATCGCTCTCCAGCTCCTCGTTACAGTGGCAAACAGGAGGGGAAGAAAGGAGTAGTTGCGGATAAATGCTTTCTTTCTGTCAGCTATGGACAGCGACACAGGTGTCTGGGCGCAAGATATTTTCATAATATCACCGATATGCTTTAGGGATGCGTTTGTTCTCTTTTTTATTGGTTTCAAGAGCAAAAAGAGGAACAGGCTAAGAACAAGAAGACAATACTTTCGTTTCAAATGTGTTACGATTAGGAGGATAAAAATGGGGTAGCGGTATATGGTTAATCTTTAGGAAATATGAAATAAAAGCTTGAAGAAAACATTGTGTGTAGGCAAACAATTGCACTAAAAATTAGTACATTTTATCTTAATTAAATCAATTGGAATAACATTTGTTGGAACGAACATACGATTTCTGTCAAGGGGTAAGGACGGCTTTAGTTAATGTTTTGCTTTGTCGGTTTGCATACAGAGATTTGCTTATAGGGAAGGTTTGTTTACTGAGAATCTTCAACTCTTATCATTTTTTTTCTCAGGCAAAGTTGATATTTAAGTTTACGCACAGTTAGACACTGATATCCTGCACCCAACCATTACTGAAGTTCAACCTCAAAAATGTTTTTATTATTGCCATGTAGCATATGCAACTTTTGTGCGCATATGAACCCGGTGAGCCGGAAAATCACCCATTTATTATTCTAAACATACTTGTACTTTTATAGCCTAGATAACGTAAGCGCCATCAAAAATTCTAATACATTTCTTCGCCTCGTAAATACATTGACAGATATGCATCAGACAGATAATAAAGTCCGTAATGTACATAAAGTTATTATATTACATTTCCGTCAAAGGAATTTATTGAAGCAGAACTGGGTTTATAGTAACACTTCGTAGCTTGTTCTATGCACATATCTCTTGTATTGATTAGCTAACGTTGTTTTCATAATGCCGCATATGATTATAGTGCCACATGTGAATAACGCACCCTGTCACAATGTACCATGTACTCATTATGAACGCAATCTTTGTAAACATTTCCCAGTATTAACAGAAAAGTTGATATAGTCGGACGCAAACATGTGTGTTTGCTAACCGATGGAGTACTCCGTCGGATAGGCCCTTGAAGTGTTACACAATAGCGAGCCTATCCAAAATGCGGGACAAGCCTGCTTTCCGCATATGATTTAGTTTGTTGAGTTGAGCAATAATCAGTTCGATCTGTTTCTGTTGAGTAAGTGTTATACGTCTTCCAAAACCACATCTAAATCCTCACCTGTTCGTCGTCTATATGACAAATTTTCAGTGGGAATTGATAGTGTTAACTGGTTCCTATATGAGGCATTGGAGGGTAGGCCCGAAGGATTTCCCTTGTTAAGTTCCAAAGGAGTAATCAAGGTTATCTTTATTCATTGAAATGATAAACGGTTTTTCTGGTTGTTTCCATCCGATAAAATTTCTGAATGCGATGTTTAACGTCTTCTAACGTTAGCTTCAGCAGTACCCCATGTCCCAGGCGTCCTGTCGTCTAAATTTTGTTTTCTGTTTAGTAAAGCAGTTGGTCAAAGTGATTGGCATTTAGTTCACCCATCTTGATTTTTTTTAGTTAATTTTTTAGTTTTTAGAATAGTTTTTAGTTAATCCTGTTGTACATACAGGTAGCGTTAAACAAGGCATAAATCATTCGTTTTGTTTTCGGGACTGCTCTATCGTCGCTGTCATCATCTCACTTTACGCGTTTTGTATCCCGTATAGAATTGCTTCCATCCTTCCAGGTCCCCGCTTTGTTGCAGACTGCTTTATCCAATTGTTTGTATAACACTGCGGGTACTGGTATTGACTAATATGCGATGCGATTCTCCCTTTTTTGGCCTTTTCATACATCTGTGCATGTATATTTCTCTTCAGCCTCCTCATGTCATTAAAAAATCTTACATTAAAATCGCATGCGTCCCTTCAAGTTTGAAACATTTTTCGTGGTACAAAGAGTTGACCTTTATATGACACTCCACAAGACATTTTTGCTATCGAACATGTTATACTACTGTTATGAATGGCGGCCTCCCCCTTTTCTTAAGACGAGGCAGGTGCTAAATAATACGAAATTGTGACACTGTGAAGAAAATAGTAATTATAGTAAATGCAATTATGATAATATAGAAATTGTGCATCCATTATCCTTGATTGTAATATCACTGAATAGTCTTTAAGCAGCGATTAAATAAAAGACTACAATAAATGCAACATTCATTCTTACTTTAACTTTTAATAAAAAGGTTTAAGACATTATTCGACAGTACTCCTAAGATTTTTCAAAATCGTTGTCAAAGTCGCGTTCAGGCTCCTTGCGGATCTCCTTGATACTAAGCCTACCACCTTCGTATTTCCTGTGCTTTGGCCGGATGATTCACTTTTCAAATGTAATTTCAGAGTCGAAACGCTCTTTTTTATCCGGAAGCAGGCTAACCGTAAATTGTGTTATTGCTTCTTCTTTTCCTTCTAGCATCGTTTCTGTTTTTCCATCGGGTATGGAGCTGCCTCGCTCCGTAAGTGCGATTTCCTGAAAACAGTTGCGAGTACGAGTCCGTCGAAAGCTTTTATTGGCTGTCTAATGCGTTTAACTTCCTCGCTTACTATCTGGATCTATAACGTTTAAACTTATCTCGTTATAGTTTTCGAGCGCATTTCCGACGCTATTCTTTAGGAACGCGTATTCCCCAGAGGACGTGATTTCCTCTTTCAAGAAAATTGACGCTTTTTTAAGCACGTTTTAACTTGTGTCCGTAATAGTCTTCTGTCGACCCTCGGGTGTTCTTTGGTGCTTTCAGTTACGTTATACCAGAATCATAGTCAGATATGTTAATGCGTTATATGTTTGTCTAGAGTCGATTACTGAAATTTCTTCCATCGCCTCGTATTCTCTGTTCGATAGGAAAGGCAAACGGGTATGCACGAAACATCAAACTTCATTTATCATTTGCGAAAGCTTTTCTTCTGAATGTATCGGGTATTTTAGTCAGGGTTTACACAAGTTTCCCAATAGCATGTTCTGACGGCCTAGCTGTAGTTAAGCCGGCCACCTTCTCGCAACTTCCCTTACTGGATATGTGTGCCTCTATTAATTTAAATGCTCTTATTATTTCCGCTAATAAAATGGTTTGATCACGTTCACACTCGATGGCAGGATTGTATTTACGCTTTTAGTTGTTTGATGCGGATGTATGCAACGTCTGGCTTCTAGCGTTAGCTTTCAATTCATCTTTCAGTGTCTGGATCTAACTCTTGTGCTCCCCTTAAATGTTTAGTCTAGTACTCTAGGCCACTACGTTGAATTTCAATAGCTTCCCGTTTAGTTCCTCATCTGATGTAAATTAGCTCTTTCCACATGCTCAGGTCTTGAAAAGCTACAACAACTTCAGAACCGATATTAACCAATTTTCTTTACTTCACGTTAAGCGGACGACCCCGGTCTAATAAAAAATCTTCCTAGAATATGCAGCCTCACTACCTTTCTAGTGTAGCTATATTAAAAACAAAGAATAAGTGCCTTATGCTGTAACACGGAGTTATTCACAGTATTTAGGTCCACTACTATCATCAGCTAAAGCTGTCCATTGCGTAGAGACGCGCACTAATTACGCTAGCGAAATCCGAGTGGTGCTAACATCAGATGGACACATCAACGCTATTGGAGAGTCTGTGAGGGGCGTCTTCTCTACGGCACTTTCGCAGTACTGCGACTGCTTCTACTTGTCAGAATGAATTTCGCAATGCTTGCCGCCGCTCTTTTGAACTGTCAGCGGCATACACCGCTCTCTTCTTCCTCTCCCATAGTGAAGTGTCGTATGTGAATGTGCGCTGCATAATGCCCTAGGCCCACGCAGAGGGCTTCTACCCATAGTGGCTTCCTAGCTTGCACGGCAGTCCCTTGCAATCCGCTCGCGATGCTACCATAGTTCCTGTGCCCAACTGAAGCGGCATGCTGATGCCGAGCGAAAGAGCGTATGAAGGACAGATCAAACGTCAGTGAGGCTAATGCACTTTTCATGTTAACTCGTCGTTGGGTTTACTAGGCCTCGCTGGGCGTTAGCATAACGATCGGCGTCACCGTTGTCGCTGTCGTCGACCGTCCAGTCACCTCTTCCGTGTCACGCGGAGAACGCGTAGGACACAGAATCCTTTCACGCCCTAGAAATTACAGTCACGCGCACTTGTTCAGACGCAGCGCCAGCGCACAACCGAGTCATGTCGAATGATTTGCGTTAGCGCGTAGGCGAGCGTAATTCAGGAATTTCTGTACAGGGAGAAAATCAGAACTCACATTGCCTTGTGATTATGGGATGTTGTTTGCTGTAAAAATCAAACGCGAAGACTCGTTTAGAAACATTGGTAAATTATTCTTGAAATAAGCAAAATGTTCGACTAATTTTTAGGTAGAGCTTAGCGTAGCCATATAAATGAATCTATTTTTGCGAGAGCATAATAAGGCATACATAAGGAATTGTCGACGGCGATTGTCCTATTATATGTAAAGAATTATTGCATCCATTAGCATTTTTTTGTTTCTCCTGGATTTTCCTGTTTCTAGGTTTACCCTGGTAAGGTCTCACATGCAGGAAGAAGGCCGACCATGCCAATGGCAAACATTTTCTTAGAAGCAGCTGAACTCTCAATGTGTATAGCCGAAAATGAACCAAGTGTAGTCGCTATTTTACACTTTGTGCGTCACTTCGAGTACATACAACAAGTTACAGGAAATGTTCCTCATGACAACATACCAGGATGTTACGTAATTGCATGCATCCCTTCACGAGGTTCCGCTACCTTTCCTAGCATATCTCATGCACAGAAACACACGATCGACTGCCTAGTATGTTACCAATGTCACACCCTGCTCGTCGGAATCTGTCGCCAAACATTCCTTTAGGACACACCATACTTCGAACATCCCAAACATGCCAGTTGCAGCGCCCAATCTCATACATGATATGAGTGCCTCTTACAGCGACAAAAGTATCCATATCAACAACAACGGTGCGAACAGCAACAACAAACGCGACTCTTTCTCGCAGTCTCCCGATGAAGAACTAGTTGCTACACCGCTACTCATGTGCTGTAAGGAAGGCCAAAGAGGACGGAGTATGGGATTGGGAATTTGGGGGTGGAGGGTGTGAGGGCTTTTCACGAGTGTGCCACACCGTCACATTTCCACTAGTTGGTCGGCTTTGCTGTTCCGCTTCGACCACCTTCAGGCATTTGCTTACCTACTCGAGACGGTCCCTGGAGGCTTCCGGAAGTATTGACCATCTTTGCCTGTTGATGTTTCCGGCTATCTTTTCTCGATAGCGACATTTTTGTATCCACACGAGTCGTGCTAATATAAGTGGCCGTAGCAGTGGTCACTATATCGCAAAGCTTTCCTAAATAATATGAATCACATGCGTGCGACACACTATCTCGATATACAAGTCCAACAACTAGGCTAGAAAACGGAGGTTTTAATTACCAAAAAAGGTATTCAGTGAGAAGAGACCTAGTAAATGGGTTGTGTATACAATCCTCATTTTCCTCAGCGTCATAGTATATGTTCTCTAGATAACCCGTACAGGCCAGATACTCGCTCGATTAGTAGAAATAATATAACTTAGGTGACACATTGGGCCTTATATAGATACTTCTATTCAGGTATTTTTTAAAAAAGAGCTATACCTTTAACATGTGCGTGAAAGCTTGCTAGTTGAACGTTGCTGGATCTCCTGCTTGAAGGACTGAAGCTTCCTATCGAAGCTGCGTCTGTTGTCTATGGAGGCTGAGATTTGGTCTGCTGGATAATGCCACTTGCCAAATCCATTCTACTGCAATTACTTTCTTTGCCGCTCCGATATAAAATCGTAGGAGCAGCCTTCGCAGCTACCAAATCGCAATAAGCCTTTTATAGGAAAACTATTTTCATACAAAACTGCAACTCAAGAAGTGTATCGCTCAACATGTGCAGCCCTCTTGAAACAGATACGTAATACTGAAGCAGTGTTTTTTATGGGATTTCAAACGGGCTCGTTTAGATATTATGCCGATTGATTCAATGCAATATCAAAAAATTGATTTTAAAAAGTGGATCGGGCGTCAGGCAAGCGACGCTTGCACGTGGTGCTCGCGTGTCGGTTGCCTTTAGTTTTATCGCAACGGCCAATGCTGTGGGGACAATTCAACAAATATCGTGCGAAAGACTCTTCGCTCAGAGTGGAAAAATGTTGGGCGGAGATAGACGGCACCTTTTCGCACGTGACCTAACAGATTCTTTTTAATCTGCAACGACCATACGCCTAGTGAAATCTATTGTTTGAACGATTCTCTTTTTATTTTCCAATAATTTAGTAGTGTGCAAAAGAGTGCAAAAGGGTGGCATGTCGTGGCATGTGGTGGCGATCGTCGAAACTAATAAACTTTTTTGTTATTTGAAGGGCACGAGGTCAAGCAACTGTTGTCAGTTCTATCGGCTCTGCGGCTTAGAAACTCATGTGAAGGTTCTCAAAATCGTAACCCTGTTTTGATCACAAGTCAGCTTAGACCAATTTAGATAAACTCGACAGTCTTTTTTATATGGAAAATCTAGTGGATATATGCGCTAAAAATTTTCTTCGCAATTGTCAATTTTTTATTGCCAGGAAGGCGAAAAAGTGAAAATTTGCTGATTCAAAAGTTAGGTTGTTGCTCATTATTCTTTCTTTAGTTGATTTAATTTGACAATTAAGTTTCAACAAAAATTATTCATTTTCGCACCAACCTTGAACGCCGAGCGTGTTATTAAACCCAGGTTTTTTCAACGAGCGTCCGCAAGGTCTTTTAGTATTACAACTGTTTGGTAGAGTGATCTTTGGTGGAATATTACTTTTCAAAAACAGCATTAACTTTTGCAGCATTGTGTCTTTTTTTACTGTCCTCAAAGTGCCTTAAACATGCGTAATCATTATCGTCCAAACTCGTACCTTTATTTTACAAAAATGTTTGATTTAATTTTTTAAAAACCAACAAAGGTTTTATCCAAGAATACTGTTCGAGGATTACTCTAGTTGATAATATCATGACATAAGGGAGCCGAGTTACCGTTTATTTTCTTCTGGTTTTGTTCTTACAGAAGACGTTGAGTGTTTATCACTTTTTCTAGACCTATCAATGTTCCAATTTGTCTTAGATAATTTCTCGATACATGGGTTTATAATTATGACACTAAAACGTTTTTATTTGAAGAGACAATAATGGGTATTCATTGTAGTGAACGTTGTCTGAACACAATTAGCTTCAATATGTCAAAAAGAGGCCACAATAGAACACTATAACGATGACACTGATCTACGAACGAATTCACGCTTTGCGAAACTCATTAACGATCCACGTCATCATTGTCCGCAACCTAATCATTAGCTATTTTGTAGTCGTGCGCTAGCCAATTTTACTGCTTCGAGGTTACATAAAAACGTTTGCCACATGAGTGTCACTAAGTGACTGTGCGCGATGCGACAAATCTTACAATCTTATTGCATCGCGGGCACGTGAGCCTGAAGAATTCATTTTCTAAGGTTCTGTTTAAACGCCCGAGTTTACGGCAAATGATGTTGTTAAACGATGCTAAGGGATGGGCAGAAAATAAAAATGACATAACAGAAATTATTCGATTATTTCCGTTGTCTAGTTAATTCGAGGTAAGCTTTCAAGCGTGTCCTAATGGCAATACCGAGCTTTGTAGCGGGCACACTACAAAGGTCATGCTCATGCTCATGTTCCGTTAACAGGTCAGACGGAGCAAGGAACAATTAAACTTGAGATGCAAAGCCCCATATATGAAGCATAAAGCATAGAACGTGTCTCTTGTAATCCTCTTTTTCATTCGCTGCAATGCCTGAAATATACATGAGCGCTCCTCAGTTTATTTATTTTGGAGAATAGAATGTTGTGATAATTCTGTTTCCCATATCGTTTACCGTTAGTAAAAACTGCAGCGTTATTGGCACAACAGTTCTTATAGGTTCTACAATTCTTGCAAGTGTACGCAAAAAGCAAAACTATATATACGAAGCGAAGAGAAATTGTGGAATAATATGCCCAGCAGCTCTCTTTTAACAGACAGAAAAAAGAATAGAAAGAGACAGAGTAAGTTGAAGTCAATGTATCTTCTTAGTGGGACGCGGCATTAATACTGCAGGCTATTACACAACCAGTTTGAAATTTTTCGACGATTATAATCATACAAATGCAATATTCGGTAGCAATAAATAACAATCTACAAACCCTTCCATAAGCTCTTATGTAATGTAATAGGATCCGTAAGACGAAAAAATGTTGGGGAAATAGGTAAATCTACGTTATGCTCATTGCAATTTGCTTTAAAGGAAGCATTCTTTATCGTGATTTAAGGGGTTAATGAAGGGGTTTGCAACTTATAGTAAAGACAGGAGCTTATTTGAGTCCTAAAAAAGCAAAATGCAATATTTTTAATGTATATAGGTTTATTTAATCTTTTTAGGGCTGACCACCAGCCAACATTTAACGTCGACGGTACTGCATTTCTTCGTAAAACGGACCCCATAAGTGTAAATGCGCAACGGCGGGATCGCATTCGTGCACCTACGCGTCTTCTCCGGTCGCAAGACGCATGCGAATACACCAAGCCGCCGAACTCGACCATAGGGTTGTCTAGGAAAACGTAACTGGTGACCTACGTTCGACGCATTTTAAATTTATTTGTTCTTACCCCAGGGTTAAATTACGACTCCATGTTTATACTCAATATAAACGCATAGTGCTATCTTGAAAAAAATATTATCCTCAGATGGCCTCAGCTTGTTCTAAACAGTTTGGACTCGTAGTAAGCATGAAAACGGCTGAACAGGACAACAGTGAACTTGGGGTAAAAATCTGGAGCCCACCTGTCTCATCTGAATCTCAATGGTGCTGCGTCTATCGAAACCGCTTGTACCCCAAAGTTCTACGGTTCCCGGACAACACCACCTGCTCTGAAGAACATTCTCCAGTTGCTTTGCACTATACAACAACAACAGCGAAAAGAAGCTCGTACAAGTTTACTAACTCTGTTGGAGTGTTCATTCAACCGCCTGGCCCACCTTCCGCTTGTTTGACCAGATGGGATGATGCTCTGAAATAGAAGTGCAGATAAAAAACGGAAAGAAAAACGAATGGTATGTAATATCCGTTTAACGGGAAAAGCATTAACACACTTTATGCAACGTCTCATAAACATTAAACTAGCGGTTACGGTCACGCTAACCTGTCATAATACTTCATTTAACCTTTTTATGCTTGCTTATAATGATTTATAATTTTGTTAAATAGAGAGTAACTTCGAGGCTGTGAAACAGCTGTGTTAGTTCTTAAAAAATGTTATTTACTGCAAAGCTGGCGACATTCCGTCCTCCGTTGAAACAAAGCATCACGGCCGAATTTATTTCGCGCAGCACGAAATATTTAAAAAGACGTTTTTTAACTAAATCTGATATGCGCGGGAAGCATATTGCCCTTTACCGACACATTGTCGATGGCTTCAGATGAAATTCCGCTTTTAATAAACACACAGGTTAATTTCCTTGCTTCGTTTATTTATGCTAATTTTGTCGTATACTCGGGTTATACTTTCTTTCTTAAATCAAGGTTGCGGGAAGTTCAGATCCTTACAAATAAACTTGTAAATAATACGAAAATAAAATAATATAAAGACGTTTTTTGAAATCTCTGGCTAAAACAAAGCTAGCTCTAAGAAATAAAATCGAGGTACACTGTATTTTAATCGACCGGGCCTTGATCCAAAGCCTTCTAAAAGTTTCGATCGTATAAGTGTCGACAGCGTATCCATGCGCTGCATCACACAGACTTCTTGAGCAGAACTGGCTGAGACTCTTAGGCTAATGCGCTATCGGGCATGAATTAGTTTTATTTTTCTTTCCGTTCAATTGAACGTTCAGATTAATCTTTTCAAATTTCCATCAATCTTCTTCAAATACCTGGATACATCTTGATTGTGGACTTCAAATTTCTTCGGCAAAAATGGCTTAGATCGATACCTAAATATAAGTAAAACTAAGAGATTGTAAATTATTTATCAAAATGGTAAGTTATGTAACTATAATTAAGTTCACAGATATTGCTATGTCACTCAATGACAACTGCGGTAGTATTCTTCGAGTGCTCAATGAATAAATAATTAAACATATCTATACAATTAGAACCACTTCACAATCAAAGCCATTTCGAGAACATGCAATAGATGTGGTTGACAAATTATCACTTTTTTGCGCCACCTTCATAGCCATCATCCTCTCCGCTCTCGTGCAGCTGTGATAGCAGCAGCTCTTTCAAAAAGTCATTTTAAAAAGTCACGGACCGAAATAACGCCGCCCTAGAAAAAAATCAGCTATTTCAGCTACGAAGCTAAGCTGATATCTTCCAACACTGGAATAGTTTGCTGCAGAATTGAGTCCTATAGGCCTCCTCTATTCTCTGAGCTGACGAAAACCTGTAGGAGCCGGGCTGGATAGCTATAGACATGGGAGGAAAAGAGAAAGCAGTTCATCCTTCACGCGCTGTTGCCCCTCGTGAATGGAAAGAAACCCCGCAGGGGAAGCGAATCACCAAGCCAGAGTAGGCTGTAGGACTTCGGATAGCAGAAGTGTCGATGTAGACGTACCAGCAGATGTTTGACGCTCCCGCCTAGGCCCCAGTGGGATTGACTGTTAGGACGAGGCGAGTCATCGTCCACGAAGAGTGTCGACTCTGTTGCCTCAATCCCTGCAACGCAGGTTATCTCTTCGTCACATCCGCTCGACTCGACGTACCCGTTCCTTCTGCCACCGGACTTTTTAGTTTCGAGGACTTTCGTTGTCCACATGGCACTTAGAATGGATGCACGGTAAGCGGGTGGCTTGTGGATATGGATTAAGCGAGTGGACTACCATCGAACGAAACTGCTTGCCGTTTAGAAAGATGTCACATCCTGTTACACCCCAGAAAAATTTCTCACGTACGGCGTGATGGGAAGCTGTGTGTATATATAAAGGAAAACTAAAAGGAGGTTGTTATTGGTTAACCGTGTCGCACATATAAATAAGCGAAACAATTACAGAGTTTCATTTCGGTGCAGCAGAGTACAAACAATTTGGTTGGCGTTGGAAATTTCGAATGAAATAGAAACATATAATAATATTATATGTTCTATATGCTTGGCGATCTAAAGGTTGAGGATTCTGGTTGACGATCCAGGTATTCCTATGCTTGGACCAATGCTTTTGATTTCAGCCTTTTATGGCTTTATTTTGTCATACGAGGTATTGGTCAATCGGTTCATATTTTCGCGCCATATCCCACCATCATGCCGTGTAACACGTCAGACTGGTTATCTTAATTGGGAATGGATAAACAGCCGATATATTAGACCTGACCGAATAGATTAGTCGTCTTTTTAGCATTATTGGCTTGACTAAGGCGACCTTTCCTGCGTATTAATCTCCAGTGTGAGATAAAGAGACCCTTAGTGTGCAGACAACATAAAATGAAACAACAGGACAAGCGCTTTCATACGACGATGTTTAAAACGTGCTAGCCTAACCTTTCCTTTTTTCAGTAACTCATAATTATAAGAAATAACGGAATATATTGTTCAGCATTCTTTCGTAATCTTTTGGGTGCGTCCGCATAGAGGATAGCAAGTCTAATTGTGGTGTTTGTGGTGTAGAAACAGAAAAAAGAGCCCACTCACATGGTTCTTGCTCGTTGTAGCCGTTTTGAGACAGGCACGTTCAATCGACCATCATGAGAGCAATTTGCCGACAAAACAGCGGCAGCCCCCAGGGCGGATCTGGGTTATACTCGTATATATCATGTAATCGGTACCAACATCATGTAAGAACCTATGTCAGTATATGTATATATATATATATATACATAGACTCGGATGTATGTGTATATATGTATATATATATATTTACATAGACTCGGATGTATATATGTATGTAAAAAACTCATCGAGGCGCAAATTTTCGAAGGGCAACACGGTTCTATCGGCTCTAGTGTCGGTCGGGTGCCTCCACCTGTCTACAGCAGTGGTTGTAACCCTCGTAGAAGAGGGATCATCGTTGTGACTAAGTTTTCCCAAGATAGCTCTATGCCCTTTTGGCTTGCGGGTTTCTTAGAGCCTACGTTCATTGTAGATGCAACGGTATCACTGGAATCATACATACAGTATTAGCTGCGTTATTGCGATACGCATATATCAATACAGCTTGGATGTGGGATGGCATTCCAAAAGTAGACACTGATGCCCCTAGTGACTTCCGACCCTCGATATTGATTGCATTCGGTATCGAGTCCAGATCAGTGGCCCTTCTACCAATGATTAACGTGGTAGCTTCTATCCCATATTTTCTAAGGGTCCCACCTTTAAAGCAAGGAAGATGATTTAATCAAACAGGAATACGAAAGCCACTCTGTATTTATTGTAGCGAGAAGTTGAAGTGATAAAAATACAAACATTACGGAAACACTATTATTACGAAGCATTCTGGTGATTCTTCACACGACAACTGTAGACCATTATAAGCCCAGGACAGTAATTCAAATATGCTTTGCTCTCACGTCGGGACCAATATCATATAAAAAACATTCGTTTGAAAGTAACTAGCGTTCTTCATAAATTCTTAAATTATAAAATACCACTGTAGGTTGTATTTAGTCTTCGAGACTCGAACTATTTTTATCGTTATCATCGTTTCATTTAAATTGGGAATGTAAACATATAGCAAAAATACAACAACGATGTAATAGTTGCCAGCCATTGGAGCGATCGTGTATTGACTACTTCCTGCGGGTCAAACAGTTAATGAACAGAATCGGAAGGAACAGAGAGTGATCCTTTCGAGAGGAAACTTCTACGCATGTAGTATCATTATACCTGTGAAATATAAGTCGGTTGTAGAGAGTCGCGACAGAATATGCCCAAGACTCGTCTATTCAAAACCATATTTCACATGATATCTTAAACGATAGGCACTTCATATTGAAATGCCTGGGTTAACTCAACGACAGTAAAACTGCGCTCCTCCTTCATCTCTCTCTCTTGCTTCCTCTTTCTCTCTCTCTCTCTCTCTCTCTCTCTATAGATATATATACATGAGCAGGTCATTCGAAAGTCTTGATAAATTTACGGATATTCATGAAACCATGCTTCGTTGAGGCGCTTCAATCATTATGTTGTTGGAAACCTAACAGAGTTGAGGTTTGTTAGCATATAATTAGTTCCAATTATCACTATTTTTAATATATGCATATTTTTAAACTAAGTTTGTGAAGTATCGCTAAAAACCATATGTTATTAAATTTTTAGGCAGAAAAAAAACCAAGTAAAATATCTCGTACACGCTTGCGTTCTTATTACCTTTGTTTTGTACGTATGCTATTGTATAAGTTGAATAGCTCAAAAGGCTTGTCTCTAATTGTAGATTAAAGAACCAACAGTACATAGTTTTTTATAAGCTTATGTATATTACCTGGTGATTAATATTAGGCCCCGGGACACGTCTTTCCGCCTTGATTATATAGGCAGGACGTTTTGAATCGGTTTTCTCTTATATTTATCAAAGCCTACCCCTTAAAATACACTTCGGAACGTAAGCGGTAAAAACGCACGAACAAATTATAAAAACACCTTTCTCCTAACAATGGATTTTAACATCTGTCAAAAAGTCGCCTCCAAAAATATTGACGACATATTTTAAAACTTATAATTCTAAACTTTTTCACATCTAAATTTCTGCACTATCAGCCTACACACTAAATAGTCAAAAAGCTTAATTTGCCAAAATGTGTGCAAGCTAGTAAAGCAAATTTTAACCATTGTTCTCATAGGACCTGCACTTTCCAGTTACAAATGAAACAAGGTACATTATTTACGTGTAAAATCTTAGGGGTAATCAAACTCAGTTCGTTCAGAGACACCGCCGAGCCGTTTCTTCATTCGATTTCTTCATTCGCGGAGTTACCTGCTGTGTTACATTTAACCACCTCGACGCTAAATTCAAATAATTGACTAAAAGACGATTTTATCATTTATAATTTCTTATTAATTTTTTAGTTAAGGTGCTAAAGATGCCAATAACCTACATTATCTGTACTTTATGATGCAGGACATACGGATAAAGATTATACAGTATTTTTAAAATTTTTTGGAAGAGGTCAGCTAGCGGTTTCTCGTTTTCAAGAGCGCTTAGAAATTTTCCCGTCACATTTGCACCCCACGGCGCAATCGAATGTGACACGAACTCGATACGGTGGAAGCGGGAACGAGAATTGATCGTGGAGCTGCATGGAAAGTGGATCGCGTCTGGTTTTTGCTGAAACCGATTTATAACTATAAAAAAAATGCTAATTACTTGCAATAACTTGCAGGTGTGATGACTCGTGGGGAACTACGGGAACGGGGATGACGACAAACGCATTACGCCCTGGTAACGATTAAAACGGTGCCAGCGAGAAATCAAGGGGAAAAAGAGATTACGCCTGAGGCAAAACCCGTCAGGAGCAAAGAAATCGACGAACCATATTTTTCAATCGATACCCAGCTCATACAGTAAGTCGAACTCTCCGACACATACAAGTAAGCACAAGTTTTCTCACCATCCAGTGATCGCAAAACCAGCTGTTTTAAAAGCTCAGAGATCTATGTCGGAAATGAATGATCTATGTCGCAAATAAATTTGCTGACTTGCAGAAGCGCGATACTTAAAAACGAAATATCATAGAGCACAGTCACCTAACATTCGTATAAGAGAACAAGTTGGGAGCTAATGTCTAAGATGCACCATGGGAAGAAAGAGCAGTGAACGCATTGGGCTCGACGTACAGTCTTTCCTGGACTTCGATAGGTATAAGATTGCTATTGTATACATAGTGGCACCGGACGCAGCACCTAGCACAACAGGAGAAAACCCGACGACGACAGCATCAGAAGGCATTGAGAGACACCTGAAGCACGGTTCTAGTTGGGCATTGTGAATTGCTCAAGGCATCCGGTAGTTTGAACAGTGTTAAACAAAAGGCCTTCAATTCCGAAAAAAATTATTCTGATGACATCTTGTAAAACGCATATGTCGATTAGATGCCACATAACTGTGGAAAACTTGTATTTCTGTATTCTTCAAAACACATACAATATAAGCTAAAATTCTGTCAAACGCATTGATATTACCGGCCAAACAGATATCCCTGCTACTAATACATACGGAGGTGTAGCTTTAGAGCATGGGCAGTGCAGTGTCGGCATCTAACAGTGCCCTTCATGACGAGCGAACATTGCTTCAATCATTTAGGCCGACAGAAAACATCAACTACGCTTCCAGTAGCTACCCGAAACGTATTCTAAGGATTATGGAAGTTAGACACCCGACGCGTAACAAAGACAATCGCCCCGTTTATCCGGGTGGCGCTTCACAGAGTATTCGTGCGTATAAACGTTTGGAACTCAGGATACCTTATACCGCACCGTGGTTATTTATCAGTCAATTCATTTAAATTGGGTCATCCTATTTTTGTTGTCAATTTTCATAGTAAATTTACACGGCTGTGATGAAGGTTCTTCATGTTTCGAATGCTCTTCCAAATGATTAAAATTCATCGAAGGACAGCTCAAAATTAATTGATCGTCAATTCCTGGTCGAGTCGATCGAAAATATGCTCGTCTGTATTTTTGACTGAAAGAAATCGTAAGCCTATTAGCAAAACTTCAAAATGAAAAATGTAACTTTTCCATGGTAGAAAAAATAATTTCGCTTCAACGTATTGCACCAATATGACTGTGCAGCTTATAGGTATTAAGCGAGTGATTCATATGGAAAACAAGCACATCGTAGCAGAGTATAGACAGTGTAAAACATCACCTAAACGCTTGCTCATACAGTTGGCTTGGCTGCTGAACAAGCTGAAAATGGGTCAAAGTGCACGATCTTCATGCTCGATTGCAATGGTACCGTCCTGAAAACGGTATTCTGAGCAAACTGGCTACTCAAACGGAGTGTATGCTGACCCCGATAAAAGGATTCTCGAGGAGACAGGAACCTATATAACTATCTTCCCAAGAGTTTCGTTATTGGTCGAGAGAGTCATCTAGCTGTCAATCTAAGAAGCTAGCCGGTATGTCAAGGAATGTGTCTTCATGATATAAAGATTATTAATAGAATATGGACTCGATGGAAGTAAACATTTTGAAAGACTACGCTTTTAATCTTTCGATGTGAGGTCTCGATATAGGATCTGTGTGTTTTTGAAATACTTCTACTCGTGCCTTTATCTGCGGAAGAGGTCATTGTAATAACGTTCTGACTCGCTATAGTATTCTATATCGGAATATAAGTACGGTACAGACTTAAATTGCCATTTAAGTGTGAACGCTTGTAAGCGTGAATCTTTCACATCAATATGTATTCCTGTTTGAGTTTATTTAAACTGCAGTGTATCTCCTGTCAATAGAGTACTATTCTACTGTAGACAATGCCCTTCATCGATGACTCATTCCTCGAAAAAAGTAGGTTTTCTGTCGCTTAATCTGGATGATTTACACGATAGTTACAATAAGCGCAACAACCATACATTGATCTGGCTACGAAAGAGGAAACAGGTAGGAAGAGGTGCAGCGGACTCTGTGGCGAAACTTAGGTCGCTGTGTATATAAGAATAAAATGCACTCACGTATATATATATATATATATATATATATATATATGGTCCCAGATTGGCAGAGAACTGTCTTCAAACTATGGTGCTGCCGTTACACTGGGTTCTCGATTTATACTTGATGTTCGCCTGTCTATGCAAAGACACGTCGGCATACTTGGGCTTTGCTGGAAGCTTCGAGGCTCGTATAGTTGTGCTGCCGACATCAATCTCAAGCTCTTGAGATATCGGGTCGAGAGCACGTTTATGACGCAATGCATTAGCTGCAGTCGTCTACCCTCTATATGCAATATTGCCACAAGTATGCAATAATAGAGGGATGAGAGAGCTTTACTCTGAAGTAATGAAAAACATTTTGAATGATATTCTTGAAATAAACCTAAATTTTCCATGTAGTTTATTGATAACATTTGTACATTATCATTGTTACGTAATTACAAAAATTTGCGAATGAATTTAAGTTTAATTTTTTGGTAATTAACACGTGCTTAAATTCGATACCTAACTGTTCTGCAATGTAGAAACACGTGAGGGCAGCGCAGATGTCTCTAAAATGGAACAAACCAATATACACGTAGGCAGAACGAACAGACGAGAAAGACATTCAGGAATAACGTAGCGATAATGCGATCGTCAGCCATTTCGACGGACCGGTGGGGAATCCAGATATTACCGGAAAGTCATTCGAAGGTGAGTGGGTCCTGAATAGCTAGTGTCAATCTAAACTGAATGCAAATCGCACTATTCCACTGGGGCGTTATGTCAATAGTTTCAAAAGGTGAATCTTCTCAAATCAACATTAGCGCTACCAGACGCTTCAGGGAATTCCTTGAACGTTGGGTCAGCGCGGTGATGGTTCAACTGAGCGAAATGATTCTTGGTTAGGCACTAAACATTCACAAAATTTGCTGCCATCACCCCCAGCGCGCACCCGTCCTTTCTAGTTGACGGGCCAGCAGTTAGAGTGCGGCTACTTTTATTTGACCGCTTAAATCCTCGCTGAGGACGAAACTATGGCTTGCCAACAAAATTAGAAGTAATTATAGCCCACTATACGCGTTCATATTTTTATTGCTTACATTATTTGCATGAACTTTTTGTTTGCTGATAAATTATGTTACTGTACATTACGCTGTATCTTATTATTTTTAATAGATAAGTGCAATACCTGATAGCAATATCTCTTTTAATACAAATGCTCTAAAGCCTTTTTACTAAGGTTTTTTACTAAGCTAATAAACAACCATTATTGGTGTTAACTGTTATTCTCTTTCTAAGAACATAATACATGAGTAACCTTTCGGATACCTTATTATATGTGATGCAAGATAAACATAGCTATATAGACAGGAGTACCCTATTTTTAGAATAGGCTTTTTTTCTCAGAGACATAAAACGAGAACTGACCGCAACATGGCTCGGACAACATATTTCACAAATTTAGAATATTTGTTAGGTCTTACGGAGTTGTTATATGGAAAAAGGTACCATGATATTAACCCTCGGTGTCAAATTGGGATATCTCTCGTGCATATGACAATTCTGGTTGCACTAGAGACCAGCAAAGTGAAAGAGAAACATATGAGGTCTAGCAATTCAATGAGAGTAAAATGAGGAGTTTATACAGGTTTTGCGCTACATGTGACAACGATGGCACTAAAAAATGCAGCCAACCCAGCAGCAGGATTTCCATAGAAACTAACACTACCATGCAAACGTACAAATATAACCATCCCTTAACTAGACCGTTCATTTTCTGGCATTTCAATTCAACAGCCTAGAATAGACAGCTCAGAATCTACCTGTACAACGTTACCGACTCGTTACGAGCTCATATAGTTTGACCCTCGCCCTTCACATCTGTTCATTGACGCTCACAAATGTTTCTTCGTCATGACCGGAGAGTGCCACCCAAATGTGCCAATATTCTTCGCAATTTTAGATGGTTTAGTTCAGTTTCCTCCTCGAACAGTCGCAGAGCACAACGCACTCGTTGCTTCGTGCGAATGAAGGCGAATGTAAGAAGGAGTTGGTCGAAACGAGAATGGGGTGTGCGCCAACAACGGATAAAGACGACGAGAAAGAAAGGATAAAGGGAGATGGCGCAAGCGCTGCTGCATGGCACAGCTTTCGTTATTGAGGTCACAGCCGTCGTTGTGAGGGACGTTTCTGGAGGTGTGCGCGGGCGTCGGATCGGGGCGGGGGGAGTTTCGAGGCGCGGGACGCTGCTGGGGGGTATTGAGAATCGACGAGAGTGGTAGCTGGCAGTTGCTGGCAGGCCAAGCTGGAATGTGACAATACCGGGCCGGAGCGCAAAACGTCGACGCAGGCGGCAGTCCAACGCGTGCCAGCCTTCGGGGCAAATTGCAAAAGTAGAAGAAATTCGATGGCAACGTCGACAAAAAACTGCGCTCACTGGTTTTACCCGAAGGCTGAGGAAAACATAGCGGCTGCGTATCAGAACAACAAACTGCTGCACTGGTGTTTCCTTCGCGTTTTGTGTTGCGCAGACGGGGTTGGGCGAAAATAATCGCGTAAACTTATGATGGCAGTCAGAAAAGAAGAAAATGATAAGTATAGATAGCGCATGGTTAAGTAAGGTCATGTACCGTTTTGAGAATATTTTGTACAAAATACAGGTGCCAAAAAAACTTGCCGGGTTTTGAACGGTTGAAACTCATTGCCAGGCACGGGTAAAGGTTTGTCGGCGCGTAATGTCATCGCATGTGTGGAAAATTAAGATCGTTGAGCGATGTGCTGCAGTGAATGTAGAAGTAGAGAAGGCATTTAGTGTTGGCAACCAAAAACATATAATCAAGGTTTTGTTTTTACTCGGTGACAGCGTTGCGCAGCTTTATTGACAAACGGTTACAATATGGAGTCAGGTACCCTGCCGGAACTCTACGTGAGATACTGGCGTCAGTGCTTTTGTGGCAGGAATTTTAATGCTGAAGGAAACTAAAGAGAAGATTGCACTTTGGAACCTCTAACTGGCTAACAAGTCAAAGTAATATTAACATAACATATTTCTTGTTCAGTTTTGTGAACATTAGCAAACAAAATATCCTTAATGCGGAGTTAAGGGTAGCTCATATAACATTACCTTTAAGGCTATCCTGCGTAATCCAGTACGATTTGGGGACCACCACGAGCGAGCGACGAACTTTGCGTAACATACATGTTATACTGCAAGAGATTATTTTTGTGCGGATGGCCACACAATCATATATAAACTCATATGAAGTATACACATTTTTGAAATGTGGAATTGTCCGTATTGGCACATCCAATCAATAGTACTCTATCTGTGGACGCAGGAAGTGGAGACTTGTCGTTCGTCGGGTGTTTGAAACCGGAATTGATAACCGTTGAGTCGAGCTGAGTTGTGACTCGCTCATCACAGGATCTCCTCCTTTCATATTCGCATGGATGGCTCCAATTCAGATTCCTCTCTAGACACAACCGCATGGGGAAAGTAGAAAGGGAAAAGAAAATTGGAAGGCTATTTTTTAGGTTAGTTTACCCTCATAGGAAAGTTTCATCCCGGATCCACTGTGTATCCCCAGTGAACTAGCTATGAGCGCTGCCGAAATACGTCGTGGAGTGGCCCTTAGATGAGAAATCTTACCAGCCAACCCAAAGTTATATAAAGCAACAGGTACGGCTAGCGTATGCGTGCTGGCAAACGGTGTTTTATCATTGGGATGATTTTTCGCTACACAAAGACAATTGCACACGATCAGCTCGAATAATATAATGCTTCATGCAAAGCTTGACGGATTACTATAAAGAACCTATTTTAATAATAGCAATTTGATGAAGTGAAAGGAGTTACGACTTAAATGTAAATCGTAATGACGAAAAATAGGTGGACCTAAATCACACGTAGGTACCTTTATGGTTGCAATATATTTAACAACGGCCGTGCATGACAAATCGATTAACCAGTAAGACGTATCCGTAATTAATCCATATCATATTATTAACAGAATATTTGTAGGATGCTAGTTCGTGATGCTTTTCTAGCGTTGTGCTAAATTGAACAACACACGCGATTAGTAGAGGTAAAAAAACGGAAAACATTCTTCTCAAGGTATAGGAAGTACCCTAAATGAATCACGCTAATACAAGCTAAAAGCATTATCCTCTAGCAAAAACCAGGAAGAGTTCTATTGCACCGTCCTGGACTAAAAGGAAACTCTTTCCTTTGCTCCTATTGTCGCTCGCGGTCGCTTTCTGATGTTGTTAGCAGAACGAGCAACTACATAGGCTGTTTGCACCCTTATGTTCTTATATCACTCAGACGTCCTCAGACATTCACACAATCGCCTTTCTAAATCTAGGGAGAGCCACTTTACACTACTGGTTCTACTAGTTGAAGCTTGCTAACAAGCAAAAGGTATATCTATTTCTGATGATAAATTTATTTGCTAGTTCTTAGCGCGAATCCCGATTGGACGTGACGAAAAGCACCAAAGACGTATTAAATTATTTTCTTTACGATTTTGGCTCGACCTAAACGCCAGTATCTTTGTTAGATTCACTTCCATATTATCTAATACACTTGTCGGCAAAATTGGCTGCATAAATCACAGAGTTTTTTTCTTAATGTAGAGGCCAGTGGCATCCTAAAGTACAGCTTACATTCTGTACTGTTACTTGCCAAACTTAGAAAGTCCGTAATGCTGGAGAGGTATGAAGCACCCTTCTAGACCAATACAAATTTTCCGAACTTAGGTTTTACTTAAGAAAAAAATTTTATAGGTAATCAGTTTTTCCACTTGGATCTACACATATTTCAGCCGAGCTTTCCTAATGAGTTGATTTCATTCTTTGCGACATAGTACTCTTTACCTACTCTTTTCAACCCTGTGTCAATATGAATTCGCTGATTACATTCGACTTTGACCTTGTCGATCTAAATTAACGAGTAGAAAAATTGCGTGTAGCACGTTGAATAATTCAGCTTACAATTATACGGGCACATCTAGCGCACCGGCTTTTACATACACAGAAAAAACGTAGGCTCTTTGATTCACCCAAGTATACTTCGATTCCGAAACCCTCTTTACCCATTTTGCATCACGCGCATCTCCTTATGGCAGTCACAGGGTTACCCCGATTTAGTACAATGGTGTTAGTCGTTGGAGCGTAACATCTCTTGTCGGCAGCGTCGCTCACTTTGGAAGAAAGCGGCACCGTGTATGTAGCAAAGCGGCATCACACAATGTTCGGCGACCGGTTCTCCTGCCGTTCGTCAGCGGAGGTTTTACGAGGCCGTAAACACGTTGTCTCTAACCATAAATGAGGAGTAGCAAGGGGAAATACCTAACTGAAATATAATGCCGCGCCCCAGCCAACATCACCAACACCCCGAAACCCAACGCAATTTTCTGACACATAGTTTGTTCTTTCAGTCGCCTCCTCCTTACTTCTTAGTTAGCCTCAGATCCATAGCTTTGCAGCCATTTCGCCCCACCCAACGCTAATCTAAACCTCCCAAATCTCCGTGTTATCATTGTTAACTATATAACATAATGATTATTACTATTATTATTCAATGAGGGCACCGGTATTACCACAGGTGTCTGAATATACGGATCTCTCAGAGGTGTGCTAAGAATAGCGCTAGCATATCGTCATTTCACATTGAAGCGAAGGCATGTATGACGATACTGTGGCCGGGAAGCAGGGGAGCCGCGGAGGTTTAGGGGTTGTTCGTTGCAGCTGGACAAATATCTTTTTGCACCGTGGACCCCTAATGCTAACCATTTCGCTATTTCGCCACACTGTGCCTCCTGCATGTTGGTTGGTTGTTATGTTGGCTGATGAGAAGGCTGTTGTTGTTGCTGGTCCTGCTTCTGTATTTACATCATCGTAATCATTATTATTATACGAAACTGCCGTAGTTGTTGTAGTGGTTAGCGGATGTGCAATCGCGGAAGGTGCAATGGCCACCATTAGCCCGTAAGGCTGTCCAAAGAGGTCAGGCAATTATTTGTGTATGAGCTTGTTTAGGGTAATAACAGTAAGCCAGTTGAAACGGAGCGTAATTTTGCAAGTAATGGTAGGCACAAAAATACAACGGTGCAAAAAGGCGCCGTTCCATTTAGACAACGAGATACGTATAATCTATTACATGTTGTGAGAGTTCAGGCTAAGCTATATGTTTTTTAAATATTTCAGTTGAGAAAAAAAAGCACACCCGTGGAGGGCAAAAAGCTATAATAGTCTAGACAGTAGAATGCTACATAGGCCGGAGGGTATAAAATGACGCATCTTCCTGTTCGACAGAAAAACCGTAAAACACGCGTTGATACCGCGCGCTAAAACATTTTGAAACATTTCTTCCATACCATGCTAAACGGGTATCGCAACAAATAGATGCAATGTAGAAGCCAATATATTAACAATGTTTACAGACTAGGCACATATTTATTCTTGAATAATGTTGAAAATCTATTCGTAAATAGCTTGGAGGTGTGCAACGGGAAGTGTCCACACTTAAATTAGTCATTGTGGCAGTTTTAAAAATAACCTCAACTACTAGATCCAGAATACTAGTTTACAGTAAAATACTTCTGTCAAAATGTCCACTGAACTGAGTGACATAGAAGACAATTTCTTCGCCGTGTCGGCATACGTTTCAAAATACTTATATTCATATCATTCGGCGACCAGTACTTGAAGACTCGAAGCTCCACGTGCCGCATCCCTTTGCCCTTTTACTTTATGGAGAGCACCTACCGCCGTGCCATTTGGCATTCTAAATATCCCATTTCATGTACGTTTTTAATAGAACAAATGGCCCTGATCTGGTTAAATATGTGCATGCACTCGTTGTTATTAGCAGTGACTATTGCATTGCCAATAGAATGTCGTTCGGAGTTGTTTATCAACCCATTCGAGTCGCCATCTCTTGATCTAGTGATACCGCTTCCGTACCGCTTAAATTAATGCGAAGGAGGTTGCGAAATCAAAACAGGGAGGCTTCTTCACCGATTACGTCACGAACACGACCCTATGTCTACGTCAATGCCGTTGTGCCTTAGATGAATCATATCTTCTTTAATCGTTGCATATGTTGGCCCATATTGGCTGGCATAGCGTGATTGCGCAGACTTAATGCAACTCTATACCATACCGCACTCCTCAGTAGAGACGGTACACAGCGTAGCCACTCAGGCTCAGCACTTAAGTACTTAAGAGGACTGAGGATTGGTCCTTTTTAGCTCTCCCCAGGGGAAGACCGCTAGTTATCGTATTCGGACTATATCCCGAAGGAGCATACGGCACCAAATCCAGTACCAAGAGATCTGCAATTATAATCCATCCACATTCACATAACATAGCTAGCAAGGTAAGGAATAAGAACGCGGAGTGAGAGAGAAATGCGAAAATAGTACGAAGAAGAGACATCTGAATAGAAAGAGAGAAGTAACTGTTTATCATGCAACGGAAATGCATTGGCGCTACGTTGTGGATTATAAGAAGATTATCGTTTCTGCTTGCACCGACCGCTCCCCCGGCCGAATCGTTCAAGCTACTCTCCTTCACTGGACTGTATTTGTCTGAGTGTATCAGTGCGTATACTGGCCGGTCATCATTTAGGCAATACGAATCTGAAAACTATTATGGTCTCGAATATGCTAATATCCGGTAGCGAAAGAATTAGCTGACAATTCTTTCTTAGCGCATTGAACAGGCCAATGTTCAAACACTATTTCTCTTTATCATTACTCTCCCCCAGTACAACACAAGAGATAAACTCCAAATAGGCGGATTTTATTTTGTCAATGCTTTCAGTTCGAAATTCTGGTCGGAGATCAATCTGGATATACATTCCTATCGTCTATGCACCTCTATATATAACAGTTGTGAATAATGTAGCCCATTGCTTTTGTGACTGAGGGTATAAAGATACAGCTAACGGCTAGGTATCTTAGCCATTGACTAGAGAAAGAGATAAAATATTTTAAAAGGAGCTAGTCTCCTGGAATTTTTAAAGGGTGGTAACCTGATGAGACCCTAGAAACAACTACAATATGCCTAATTTTACGATATTAGAGGTGCAGAGTACATATTCCAATTAAAAGGAACCATGTCGCTAAATCAGCTTTAATCTACCAGTTGCTCAAACTAGCAGTGTAAGACTAACCGGTTTTACATCCCCGGCACGGATTACCATTTGTGTTTTGTACTTGAAAAACAAAAAATATTTTGTGTTACCCGTAAATTAATATAAAAATAAATTTCATAGCGCCAGAGAGTTTGAAGTAAGACCATGTCATTTTTAAGGATATCGTTACTTTGATCTTCACTTAAAATAATTTCGCACAATTGTAATGTTTTATTGTTTATTGGAAATTGTCGTTGGAAGATGATTCGGATCATACTCCAATAATGCACAAACCAATTTCGGCCCATATATTTTTTCACCTCAACGGATTCTTATACAAGTTAGAGATATTCGGCGGATGTATAGTTCCAGAGAATCTCTGCACTTTGATTACGCGCTGTGTGAAACTTTGACTTATTAATAACTCATTTTCGCCGCAAGTCACGACGGCTGATTGGGCATATTGAAGCATGGCAGACAGATTCGCTCTCTTCGAAAAGTCTACAGATCATCTGTTTCTATAGTGGCTACATTATAAACTATTTAATTCAGTTCGGTTGAACTGTCTGAAAATTGTCTGTTTGCCGGTGTTCTTTGATTATTACCTTTCATTCGGTTAAAGTGGCAGCTATAGTGTTGGATTTTACTTTGGCTCAGTTCTACGAAGCAAGGCCACTAATTGCATATAATGGCAGATACCTGAATCTACGGAGAGCAACACATATACTTAACCGAATTTGGTTTATCAGCTTCCGGATTGTTCCTTACTTAAACTTGTGTTATTAAGAAGAGAATGTATTGAAAAACATTCGGATTTTAAAGCTATATAGTTGAGTTATAAAATTATAAAATGAAGAAACGAAAAACTTGAAAGGCAAGAAAGCAAGAAAAAAACTGGAGAGAAAGAATGTTCCAAAGCAGATGTTTTACTTAAAAATGCATGCAGACAAGTGCACCTTTAAAACGTCATATTTGAAAGCAAAAAGCAAGCAAACACAGGCACCGAGAGCCATAGATTGTTATTTATAAGTTATAAGAGTTCTTGACACTGATACTTTGAATGATGTTCGAGTATTTCCCCAAAATTACATCAACCGGGTGATTCGGTTCCACATACTAAAATAGTTTGTAAAAAATGAATCAGAATCAATAATCTGTGAAAAGAAATGTTTATCCGAGCGGGCTTTTTTTGTTGATACCGCTTACATATCACCGGGTGGCGTAGTCTTTACATATACGGATCATATATACATATGATTTTCCATCGTTTGATATAATAAAAAATGGCTTGAATTGGATTCTAATCTAAACAGTTTTTCTTTTTAGCTTTTTTTTGTACATTTTTTTGGTACAAACCATATTACTCAGTATCCGCATAAGTTTTAGATAATAAAAGGGTATAATCGATGTGAAAATATGTCAAAGGTGAATCGGTTTAGCATATATCATATCGGTTCAACAAACCAGTTCAACAGGTTTCAAAAGGTGTCAACATGTCAGCTGCTATTGACGTTCACTTAGTGGCCTCTAGCTGTCGCCTGCGGCCAAATAATATCACATATCCATGGCCATGCAGATATACACATAACGATGCACAAACTTTAGGAAAGGTACACATATACAGCGTTGGCAGAAGCAATATAACAACAAAGTAGAAGACTCGTGAAAAGGTAAGACCTCTGTGATGAGGCATGTGGAACGGAATTCTACATTTGCCGTCTAGGTTTGGTCGTTCAGACGCTGTCGGCTCTGATCAAAAATGCTCTTATGTCACTTTGAAATCTAACAGACCTCTACGGGTGGGACCGCACGCTATGCTGAGTCCGTCCACGTATTCGCCATTGCCTTGCTTTCGGTGTTCCTAGCTCTTGCCCTTGACATGGCGTACGACACAAAAACGAACTTCGATCTTCATTTCTAATGGGTAAACTTGGCATACAGTTCAATTTCTTGTGAATCATTTCAAATCGAATATTGTATACAGCAGGTTTGAAATCACGCAATATGCTGTTAGATGGTGGTTATAGCCTTCCGGTCAAACACGATGGCCTTAGAACAACTCAACCTTGAAAAAATCGTTGAAAATTGATATAAAAGCGGAATTGCTAGCTTTGCCTGGAACTTACATTGTTCCCGGATTGAAGTGGACTAACAGTTGACTGTGCAATTGAATATTGTATACCTTTACCCTTTCTTAGAGAATAAGCTATCATTGAAAATATGATTTACCATATTTTTGTGAATCTGTGTGGAAAGCATAACGCCCGGCGACATTATTCCTCTAATAGGCAGCAAATTTTAGCAACTGACGCAATGTATTAAAGGCTATTATGGTAAGGCTATTATTATTATACAAGGCTATTATAGTATTAATGTGCCATTATTTATAAATTAATTTACCATGGAAAAATGTTATTTTCACGAATATATATAGTATATTTTTGTCAGCCACATTATCTACACGAAAAACTTCTTTTTTGTATTTACATGAGAAAAAGCAGTACTGAGTGACAGCATCTTCCTTTCATCTACATCATCCAATTTTTCCTCCGATTTGCCGCTTGTTGGTCAATTTTGTATCTGTTGTCGGTAATGTGACCACTTCTGGGAGCGTGATTTCCTCACGTTTTGGATATGCAAGGAACCGCTCGGCAACCGGTGTTCCTACACAAAAGAGCGATTGTTGCCAGCGCAAAGAAAATTCGTATTTGTGATATCGTGTGGCAGGCCCTCCCTTCAAGATCGAGAAGAGATCAGAGCGAGGTAGCTGGTAGTACCACATAACGGAGAGGTTTGATTTAGGCACAAGCGTGAGTTGAGTAATAAAATGTCAACACGTCTAAGCATGTTATTGAGCACCACATGTGTTGTATCAATAGGAGAGATGTCTCTCAATGGTCCTTGCCGCAATGCAATCAGAAATGCAATCAAAAGTAGCTAGTGACTTTGTTGTATCGCTTATAGTTCGTTTTTTATCTTCATCGTTGTAGCAGCATGAAGTCGTTCTCCTTATAGGCTAAAACGCCTTAAAACGAAATAGATGAATTTGAGTAAAAAGTGATTGCATCCTTGATGGTTATGCATAGACGAATATGTACTTTAACCCGGTTTTCGCAATGATTTTACTTAGATTTAGCAAGATATGTGTAGACAATCTTAAACGGTGTGTGTCGGTGTAGGGTATGTGGCGGCTGTATAAAACATCTAAGATGCGAAGAGATAAGATAGAGAAAATAAGATTAAGATAAACGCCTTTCTCGTACATCTTGTTCTTCAATGCGCCAATGTCAAAAGCAGTATGAAAATCATGCCTAATTTATTTTAGTGTTAAATTGGAGGTGACATACCGTTAAGCTACGTTTACGAAATAACTGTAAAAGACGGTATATATATAACTACCGAGAACCTTTTTCTAAAATTACGGTTTTAAAATCATCAACTGTTGTTAACGAATACACAGCCGTTGGTTTTACAACTATTCGGTAGGGTCAAAACTTATATAAGCCTTTTAAAATAAAGACTAACGATTATCTGCTTGGCTCAAGGTACATGTTCAGTAGAAAGCGGCTCAACAACTCTAATGAATCCGTCAATGATTCGCTGTCAAAACATGGATTATTAATGGGACAGACGGCTAGCGAACTGTACGTGAATCGAAGAGGGTTCTTCGTATTAAGTTCTGGTATTCGTTCTGTAGAAGGTATTGACGTTTAATGCTAAACCAGCGCTAGATGCAAAATTACATTTTTTTGGACTGCCGCGGCAAACTTCTAGTTGTGGAATTTCGTTTTCTCCCAGACTTTAACCTAATTGCATTGTAGCTCCGCAGCTTAAGCCTCAAAGGGTTTAATAGTACCGGGTTGGTGGTACTGTGTCGAGCTCGGTGGCTTGGTACATTCATATGCGCTGTGTGAAGGACACAGGTGCACGAGTTCGATTCCCGCCGTTGAACATGTACATTTATAGGGTCTGTCTCCCGAAGTACATACCTATATGTAGGTTGGTGGTAATTGTGTTACACTGGCTTTTGACAGGGGGGTATGCCATCATGCATTTTGACCGCCTGCACGAACTGTTCAGTAGCTCTAGCTACCCGTCTTACATAACAAGACCACGCTGTCACGTATTCTAGCGATTTTGGTTTTGCATCTGACAAAGGCAATTTTATGCAATGTAATAATCCTTTTGTGACATTGCTTATTCGGCGGTGGAGCTCATATTTATTACCTTACCATATCTATACCATTACCAATTATAATCTTTTGGGAAATTCGAAGCACGGAAAGTTTTTAGATCTCGATATATGGCGGAAAATAAAATATCGAGCAACTGACGAAAAGTTTAGATTCATGACATAAGTGCATATTTTGGTTAACATAAGTGGTTTTATGCGAAAAAAACGCCAACTAAAGGTATAAAGTTGGATTTTTATTAAGTTTGCAGTTATCGATAGATGCCAAATGCATCAATCAGTGTTCACCATTACATCCGGTGTGATTAAAACAATGTTAGATGCATTCGGTAAGGTAAGTGCTGGATGATGATAAGGCCACACTTCAAAGAAGTTTCGCAAAGCCAATCTGATTGTGATCAATCTGTGTCTGGGCCTCATAGTCTGGAAGTCTGCGCTATTCTTTTTCTTAGGCTGTAGATATGGCAAGCCACTATTCGGCAAACCGCCTTAGGGTATCTCGCCTTAAAGCACCACAGTGTGCGCTTATTAATCATTCCTCAGCGTCTAAAGAGGTTTGCCCTGTCCTCGTTGCGGCATCTCCTTCGAATCTCCTCGAATTCGCCAGTTCGTTCCGTTGCGACGCTTTCGGTAGCTGCGCGACTGTCCTTGTGTGTTTAGACGGTTTGTATCTTCACCCAGTTGTTCCCATTCCAGCGCCCATCTCGCTGACCCAATCTCACCAGTACCCCGATTCGCGTCGTTTAATTAGATCATGTCATCATGATCCCAAACTGAAGCATCTAACCCTCCTCAACGACAAGACTGCTTGCGTGAGACTCAGGTCCGTAGTCTCCAAGATTGCCCCTTGCGACATCAGCACAGTCTCCCAGCTTCGTGGACGATGGGAAGGGAGTCGGTAAGAAGCCATTGCAGGATAAAGAGGACTCCTTGATGGAAGGCGATACAACGCAAACCTTTCTACAGAAGCCTCAACACGGGCCACGAACCGCGGCAGTGGTGTAGTACAAGACGACGACATGACACAGAGTCAGGACATATAGAGCACGGCCGACCACTCAAAGCAATGGAGGCGGGTAGGTAGAATGGGCAGCCTAACAGCGGGGGATCATGACGGATAGCGCTGACAGTTGTGGGAGTCAGACGGGGGCCAACGAAACGCAGAGAAGCACTCATCGGGTGGAAATCATGATGACTCAGCGTTTTCTCCAACAACGCGCTTCAAGATAGCTAGGTGTTTGCATTGGTTTGACATATATATATATATATATATATATATATATATA
>MNPL01002601.1:0-11909 GCA_002081605.1 Tropilaelaps mercedesae
ATATATATATATATATATATATATATATATATATATATTAGGTAAACGCCTGATTTTGTCAAATAGTATGTCAAAAAACCATGTAACCTACTTTTGCTTTGTCGTACACTTACGTCACCTGCTTTTGACCCGATTCAAAAAATTACCGTGGGCAAGGCTATTAATAATATCGCTAATAGTACAGACAACGGGGGGTGAGATAACATCTAGACGCATACAACGTTTGGCCAGGGGGTCTAAGCAAAATATTTGTCCATACGTGGTATGTTGCTCGGATAAGGGAGGCGATTGCGCGATCACTACTAGCCCACAGCCAATAGTATTAGGTAGATCCGTATTGCCACCCCAACTGATCGCTGTCACAATAATCCACAACCCCTGAGCTAAACACAGAACTGAGTCGTTATCCGTTTTTTTAAATAGGAAATCTTCCCAATAAATGGTAATAGAAAAAGGCGGTTACGAAACAAAAATTATTGTTGACTTTTGAGTAAATCGATTTCTCGGCAAGCAGTTGATCCGTCGTCTCTCATTACCATTTCTCACCATTACCAGGCGGAGAAAATCTCCTTCTCTCTCCCTCTCACTCTACATGCGCTGTTCGTCATCGGGTCCAAACCCCCTTTTCATTTGTTGTACGATTCCGACACCGCGCGCAGCCCGAGGCGGAACAAACCACTATAATGATGAGCACATCTGCCGATGAAAATCGAGCCCCCGCCGCTGTTCTTACCGTCGTGGTGTGAGGGGGTCTGCCAGTTAGTATACTGCCAGTAGTATACTGCAAGTAATATATGTGCAAGTGGTAAATAGCAGTAGCACGTCTGGCGGCCGGTACTATTAGTGACACAAGTTCAAGTGCAAGTACATTTCGGGAAGAACATCCGAGCCGCGGGCTGGTGCGTCGAATACGTCAGCGTGTCGTAGTCACTTTATCGAACGGCGTCGCGGTATTGCGTAGCTGTTGATTGAACCGCCTTAAGGCGAAAGCCAGCGATAGACGAGCCAACGGTGGTGGAAGACGCAAAGGCTCCCCAGGCTCTTGTTCTAACCTGTTGTAGCGGCCGTTTTCTATTATGATTACGTCGGCGAAAGCGTCTTGTGTTTTTATGAGCGTTTGTGCATGTGTCTGTGTGGGTGGGTGTTCGGGCAAGCAGGGGCTATTAGGGTGGTCGGGTTATCTGAAGGCATACTGTACGATAAAATCTTGACGCCGTTGAGACTATAGCGCGAATCGGCGACGGACTTTCGATATCAACGGGTTGCAGCGTAGGAACGCAAACAAGACGGGATTGCCAGTTCTGTCAAATTGGTTTGCTGCTTTATACCGAAATTGTGGTACCGCACGTTTACTGTCCTTTTTTTATTAGCAAGTTACGTCTTTTGCATCTAGTCTATTTACTTATCGAGATGAGCACAAGTGACCACATCATACCCAGGGCAGAAGAGGAATTCGATAAGCAGTTTACCTAAATCCGTTTTTCTACTAAGGCAAGTTGCCCTAAGAATACTTCGAGCGTAGCTTGGTCGGTTCTTCGGATGAACTTACCTTTATAAGTTCACGTAGCGGATAATGAGAAACGATTCTGCATGTGACGTCCATATATAGGAACTGTGCAAACGACTACGCGACAAAAATACAAGAATTATTCTTGCAGAACAAACATTATACATATACAGTAAGAAAATAAAAGTACTTTAAGATTATAAGATGTGTATCAATTTGTCGAAGTTGGGGCAGTTGTGTGTGTGTTGGGCATCTCTGTTAATCTCTATTCTACTTGAAGCTATCGACAGTAAATGGATATTTTTTTTAATCAGGCCCATTAACGTCAGCAAGAATGCCGTTCCTTCAGTGTTCGCGTTCCATATTCAGGTGTTCATTTCAATCTCTGTTCCCCCGAGCAAAGTAACTTTCTTTAGGCATGAAAATAATTCCCAAGGACCTGCCTGCTGGCTGTCTCTGTTTGAAACTCGTTTCCATTCAGGTTGTAGTCCTCGGCACGAGAGCGGTTGTAACAGCGGTACTGTAACAATATAAACGCCGTACCCGGCAGCGCTTTATGGAACTGAGCGTGTGGAAAAAAGTAGAAACAACAGGGTCATTTCAATGCGTAACTAGGATGCTTTCTTTATGGTAAATTACAGCAGTACTCTTTAGCTTTGGTTCGTTCCTCCCAAAAAAGAAATAGCGTAAGCACCGTTGAGCTTTAAAATTCTTTACGTCAAACAGCTTTCTTTATGGATATTACCTAGACGCATTTTTGAACATTCAACGAAGCTGGTAAAGCAGAAAACAAACATTATAAAGAATGGCTTCTCTGCTATACACAACGTCGCGCTACAATAAACGGTAATGATGTGTACATTGGGTTTGGACCGCTTCTTTAATGCGGTCCTACGCGGAACCTACCCTCAAGTGAAGCTAGACAGAGGTGTACGCGACTACTGCGAAGTATCCAGACATTATTAGACTTGGCATTCAACGTGCGTCTCTTGAGCCGCACAAATGAGATTAAAACGTGGACAAAATACAAACACTGCCAATGATAGATGCAAACAGAATTTTGTCGGCTAAGTACGTAAGCGTAACAGATGCCCCGGCAGGGAACGCATATGAAACAAATTGTGTTTACATTCAGACATACGCACACTATTTTGATCAGTCTCTGTAAACCGTACATCTCATTTGAGATAGAAGTTGTGTAGTATCCGCATCGTCGATGATCACTTCTGCAAGTCTTTGTATCAGAGTCACTCCATCTGTTCGTTCCATTTCATTTTTTCCACAGTAACGCTCCTAGTGAAAGACCGTTTGTTTAGAGGTCCTCCGTCTCTTGCGACGTGGTCGACACAGCATATGCCTATGTACTACGTGTTCGTTAAACATCGCGCACAGTCATTATTGTTGTCGATTCTTCGACGACACCAAATCGGATTCTGTCTGCTTATAATTTCTTTTGATATCAACTACAGAATGATCAGTCGAAAACTCGTTGAAGAATCAACCTTTTTGGCCTGTTCGTACTCCGGCAGTTTGGGTACTTCTGTCCCGCGTTCGGAACTACTCGATTGCTACCGGACGCTGTAACGAGAAGCGGCAATATTGGAATGTAATACGGCAGTTATCATCTGACGGTAAGCCGACTGGCCAATGTAGCTGGCAAGCTGAATCAGGAGCGCGCTAATCAGACTAGCAATCTATACCTGCCCCACGACGATCTCTCTATCCTAACATATCTCTAGCTCGCTTGATTTTTCTCCATTTATAATATACTATTCGTGATGTTATCGCTTTGTTGTTGCAAGCCAAGCCGTTACAGATAATACGCTTGCCTGTTCATTCTTCATCGTCGTAAGAGTTCCACCGCTTTTCAGATGAACATCTAACATGAATAAAGTTAACCGGCAAGACCACAGAGGACTGACTATCTTGGAAGATATCACCTTGGCTAGCCAACCCGCACGCCCTTTAGGCACGACCCTAGAACACGATCAGACCATCATCGTCACCAGTTGCTATGCAATCGATAGGAGTTGCTAAGCAGATCGGTCGTTCGTGCTGCCGATAAGCACTGCGGTTTCACGGCACAGTAGAATGATGGTGGGCATCGGAAATAAAGTAGACTCCACAAATCAACCGTTAAGAACGCCTAGTATGGTTTGCATATCTGATAGAATCACTCGCGTGCTGCTAGATTCCTGCCAGGAGTTAATTCGAGAAACGGCCTTAAACCTTATATATCAGACATCACTTACTGAAAATTTCTGACGATGGGGGTCGTCGCTTTGGGTGACCGTGACCTAACGGTCCGTAGCGATTGCCGTAGCGAGCAGAAGACACCGGGGTATGTAATTCGTACAGGTAGAACAGAGGAAACAGTTGACAATAGCGTGCTAATTGGTCGTTACGATACCGTTGCATCGAATCAAAATACGAATCTAATCTAATACGTCGATTTTGAGCATGTCAGCACGGTTTTTCTTTGAGCCTGGTTGATTTCATTGTCCGGTAATGCCACCTATTAAAATTGAGAAATGGACAGATATTACTGAATCAGGTTGTCCACTGCGGACATACGGCAGGCATACCCACTTTATTAACGACCTTAAATAAGTTACGCAGCTATGAAACAAACAAACAAGCAAAACTGTCTGAAGATATTCTCGTAGATGTATAAAAGCATTCACATAACCTCTGTTTATTTGTGGAGACAAGGTGATAGAAAAGTATTCAGCTAAGCGTAAGGCATAGAAGTCAATTTCAATAGAATTTTGTTCCGAACGTAACTTAAAGCTACACTAGTAGAAAGGACCGTACACAAATCGTGTCTGTAGTAACGTCTAGGCCAGGAACTACCGTCCACATTCTATTCTTAGCCGCGCACATTTCCCATGTGTCAATGATGATAAAGTTCACAAGGTCTTGTCTTCTTTTCGCCTACTTATCTCGGCCAATCGACCCCACCTCCACAGCCAGCGTACAGCAGCGCGGATGGTGTCTATCTCTGGGTGGACCGGTAGCGGCAATCTATGAGAGCTAAGATATGGCTATAATGGTCAAATATTTATGACGGTACCAAAACGCTCGGAGCCCTGGATGCTTAGAGGAGCGCAGGCGGATCATGGCGATAGCGCGTAAAATGACATCGGATACAAAATTCCCATTTGTCGACATCGACAGACCGTTACCAAACTCCAGCTGCAGTAGCAGAAACAAAATTAGAACACGTGTACACACAAACTATCCACCCACCCGCTTGCAGCTGACATAGATCTGAAGTAAGCTCTGTGCTATGATGGTAGTCCTGCCACAAGAAGGTGGAGTCAGTGGGTTAGATCTGAAAATTTGTACTGGCCTAGAGACTTTCCTTGAATAATATATATATATATATATATATATACATTTCCAGCAAACACATTCACGTCAAGGCAGATTTCACGGCAAACAAAGGAGAAAACGCGTGCCACTGGACACTGTATTAACGTTGCAAGAGTAGTGGTGATGTTGATGCACCAAACGTTAATAAAATTATTGGCCATGTTATTGCTGACTTGAGAATGACACGTCAGACTAAAATGCTATTTATCTATGATCACCACTGAGGCTACGAACAGACTCACCATCGTGTATCTCATTGTCGAGGGGTTTTCACCTATTTCTCTTTCTATTTCGAAAGCTTGGTGAAATGATGACCTAGATTTCTGAGGTGACCATAGTTCGCGGTGCATTGCCGAGTAGCAGAACTTGCATTTTCTATGCAGACGGCGGATGAGCACCTCAACGTAGCGTTGTCGCCACAGGGCCATAATTTAGAAAATCCGACATTAGCGAAATGGAGAAGAAAAACTGGTATATTTACGCGTGTGAGAACGGTCGCTTGAGATAGGATGCGTCCCTACGTGGTTGCGCTTCCCCAGAGGAAAGAGAAGCGAACAGGGAATATTATAAAAAACAATGCTGCTTTACTGAAATCAAAAGTAAGTCTGAAATGATTTGAAATGCAAAATTCGTATGGCTACATGCTAGCAGTTTTTTTAATGGACGAACTAAGAAGGATGGGCAACTGCAGAGAAATGAATTTCTGTTTGTTGTGAAGTAGGTGAGTGAGAGGACCATTGAGTGGGTCAGAAAAACCACACAATGAACGCTAATATCGAATTGATTTTTCCGGGGGTCAATTGTTACGTGCGAGCCAGACCCGCACACTACACAACAATCGGTTCAGTTAATAGCGTACAAATGCTGTTTCTACTTTAATTTTAGAAAGCATAGTAGCTTTTTTCAAAATGTTGCATCATTAGCCCAACCGTAATGCACAGAACTACTGAAGTGTATATACAAACTGCGGCAGCCGTAATGCGGAAAATTGCTTGTAACCAGCTCGCCTGGAAAACTCGGGTAACGGCGAAATAAATAATTAATAAAATTCATCGCAGTGTCGCTTACTCGATGCTACACATTGCCAACCTTGCCAGAAACATCATCTGCTTTATCTTAAAATAGACGAGTATCAATAGCCTGCCGGAAAGTCCGCAAATAAACTAAATTAACGCATCAAAATGGCGAATGCTCGTGGACGCAAACCTACGCACTGCGGGGCAACACACGGCAAAGAGGAGTCTCTTAGAACGCTGAAAATGGCTAGAGCGAAAGAAGCGTCGTGCAGAAAACTTGTCGTTAATGATTGGTCAAATAATGTCTGTAATTAGGGAGCGACACGTTACCTAGGCATCTGTAAATGAGCTTGCTCCTTATGTTCTTGCGCCTTCGATGCGAATGTGACGTTCTACCTACTTATCATGATTTCGCCCTATGATTTGTGTTGAATGCTAACCTCGATTTCGCTTGATCTGCCTCAAGATGCAATTCTCCGCCAAACATAGATGTTTCCTATGGCCAAAATAGAGAAAAAAGTGAAACTATAAAAAATATGACGACACAATTACAGGCTTGATTTAATCTAGATAGATTTTTTCCGTCTTGCAATAGTTTTTTATAGATTTTTCCGTCTTGCAATAGTTTTTTCCCCGGTTTTATCTTGTTTCTGCCGCGTCTAAGCTCGTCGTCAAATGTTACTGGCGTCGCAAATTTACTGCTTGTAATTCGATAGATGTAACGCTGCGAAGTTGGCTCTCAGCAGCGTCAGTAGTTTGTACCATCGCGGGCGTGTGGAGGCTCTACCCAGACCCATGCCAAAGGTACAACTTTGCATGCAAGCTTTCATAGGTGGACCGTCGCTGGACATATTGCGGGACTCAATTGAATAGCGCGATTGCTGTGTCCATTTGCGACGCCTTTCTGTCGACTTCGGTAATTG
Organism: Tropilaelaps mercedesae; assembly: GCA_002081605.1. NCBI lineage: Eukaryota > Metazoa > Arthropoda > Arachnida > Mesostigmata > Laelapidae > Tropilaelaps > Tropilaelaps mercedesae. Next base: position 6,822 of record MNPL01002601.1, read on the forward strand.
CCGTTGCACGTTTGGTTTTCGGAAGCCGGCTGATTTGATTCATCGACCAACGCGTGCCAGCCTCATCAGACGATGACACCTGCCTATTGGGTAAAGCTGTGAATAAAGTGACACTTTTTTCACGGGGCGATATAATCGACGTATAGGCGCCACCATCGCTTGCGTGTCATGCCTAATTTAATGAGGAAGCTTTCCCGCACCTATAACCCAAGACGCTTTCGTTTCCCGACCCCAATAAAACTGGACGAGACCATAGAAGATTCACAAGCAATTGTGCGACATGTACCGTTGACGGGGCTTCCCTGATTATTTGGGGCATCCTAACGCGTTCCTAACAGCAATTCATCGATCTGTACACACAAGCACGCACACACTCACACACACACGCACACACACACGCACACACAGATTCGATCAATTGTGCACACGAGCTCTTCCGTACGGGGTATTCAGAGCGGATGTTGATATGACAATGATGTCTGATAACAGTCAGTTATTTGTTGTCGGGACATCAACGGGGATTTGTTTGACAACAGGACGACAACAGCAGACGATACCATCAAGAGCATAAACAGGTCCACCTCATAATGAGCTATGATAAGAGTTCAATCGATGTTCAAATATGTGCGGCTATGCCGTGTACAATGTGCTTGTTGAAGAGTCACGTTATTTTTACTATTATTATTATTATTGTTGTTGTCATAAATAATGTTACTGATAATTAGTATTATGTTCATTGACGAGTAATGAAGGTTAATTGTAAACAAGTAATTTTAATCTCAGCACATGCCATCATTTCATTACTTTTATTATTAGTGTTGCCCCACATAATGTCAACGAGTTGTCTTCACTCTGTTGTCGATCTTTTGCGACAACCTCTACACGCTGGCGTCACTCTTGAATGAGCCGTCCTGTCACGTGTAGACACGCGTTCACTCTCGTGTCACATGCGAACATCTGCATGTGAACAGAGCATACACACAAAATCGACAATAACACACGACCACATTGGATTGTATCCACCCTGTTGCGAATGTACTGTCATAGCTGCTAAATTTTTCGTGCTCACAGCCGCCTCTTCGCGTATAATCTTCGCCCCTCGCACCCCCACCCCGCCACATGCATTCCCGCTTCTTCCACATCTCTTCACGCAAACCAGACGCGCTTCATTTTGACGCGCTTTCAGACTTCATTATTGCTTACAGAGGTCAACGACATGAACATGCTTTTGTCCGATTCGCCGCCGTCGGCGCAAAGCGCCAACGAGACGAGCGCCCTTCATGCTCTAAATACTTCGTCCCCTAACGATAGTTGTCGGCAAGATACCTTCCGTCTGCTTCCCATCGATTTGGCGCGGTTGTACGGGCGACGCTCTCGTTGGAGCCTTCGGCGCGTCGTCCGCTTCGGCAGATGCCTGGACGTACAACGGCCCATCGATCGCGGTACTACGTTTAGGAGCACCAGAGCGTCAATGACGAGCAACTGACGCGCCGCCACGCGCGCCCGTACAATCATCGCAGGACCTATAGGAAACGTGCGGAAATCGGCCTTCAATTGCGACACAACCTTGGCGACGCGCCAGCCGAGGTGTAAGCCGCTGGCGGATCAGCGGATCTGAATTGAAGCGGTTCGCTTGACGAAACAGGCGACGCGTCACGCTAGAGGTGAACGGCGGTATTACATAACCCTAGCAACGAGCTCATGCTCGTCGTCTGTAACAGCACCAAGGCAAATAGCAAACAAACAAACAACAAGAACACAGCCAGAAAAGTCGACCCCTAGCCAACGGTCACCCTGTGATAAGAAAACGGTCATCAGCAGAACAAAAACCAAGAAAAAAGGAAACATGACTATTATCTAATAATAGCGGTCGGATCGGCGCCTCGTGATCGGCGCCCGGATCATCAAATCGTCATAGGCCGTAAATAAAGCGCTACCAAGCGAACGATTTCTAATGGTCGTATGATGATACCGAAGCGAAATCTTCTGCCAACAGCCGAGTCGCCGAAAAATAGGTTCAGGCACTCGTGATGTTACCGCTGACCATTTGCTCGGAATCGCTTAACCCCGCGCGAATGCCTTGGCGCCCGCGTGTCGTGACACCCGTGACCGGCAGGTTGATCCGGTGGTGGTAACCGAGGTCAAGCTTGGCTAAGGCGAGATTAAGGTGGATTTATTCGAGAGTGCACTCTGCCACAGCGGCCTGATCTGACGCCCCTACAGGAATAATGAGTGCGAAGTCGTGGTTGAATTGTGTGAGCGAGCCTCTGAACGTTGCCTCGATCTTCTGTCGGGATTTTCATTTGATTTTCGACATAGATAAATAAGACCAGCGCGGATGGCTACAGGAAAAGTGTGATTACAATGGATAGGGCTTTATTTATCGCGCTCTGCATCATCTAGTGAGTGCTAGCATAGTCTTTGTCGAGAGACAAAAAACAAAAAAAAAGTTATTTTTATACTGTACCTTGGCTATCTAGAAGCTGGCAATTCTTGTTCGAAGGAGCCCTTGTAGAGCGTAAAGCTGGCGTGTCGTTCGTGACGGACACATATCAACGTCACAAGACCCGTCGATGAACAACAACAAAGTTCGACACGTCGAGCGCGATCCGTGCAGTCGTGTAGTCCTTGTAGAGGATACCGAGTCATTTTATTACTGGAACGCTGTATCACTGCTGGCTGGACCGATGCGAATATGCAATCGAGCGCTAGCGAGGCAAACTGACGTAAAGGCGACAATTAAACGCCTTTCGAGATCTCAAAGCTTTGCCTAGTATTCGTGCTGTGATAAAAGCTGTTTTATTCGCTCAACGAAACGGTTGCCGACCCCCAAGACCGGACGTACTTGCCAATAGTCCAGCGAGAATAACCGCCATGCTCGTATTTACGGACAGTGGCGCCGAAGAAATTACCTCAGGCCGCCTCTATGTAAATGGGATATGGTTTACTGTTTTTATGAAAATAATTAACCACACGTGTGTCTGTTGTTGTTGTTGTTTTCGTTGCGGTACGTAGTATGAACAGTTTCTCCGTTCTCTTTCAATTTATCTTCACGAAGAACACCTAAGCAGCCGTCCATAGAGTGTTTCTATGATCGCGTTGTTCCGCGATGTTTGCTCTGGTTAATCGCTAAATTGTTTGTTTGTTTGCGTTACTTCCAATTTAACAACGCGATCACTAGACGCCGTTGGGGTTGTCGCTCCCAGGAGGAAGAGGCGACGCCAGTGAAGTGCTGATAGCTAGCGCAGGTGACGGTGCGGGAGGGGGAGGTCGGCTTCGCCATGTCCTACAGCATCCCCCTGGAGTTTATGGGCATCCGATGGAGCGACGCATCCACCTGGTCGCCTATCCGTGTCGGCGGTAAAATGGCGTCTAGCGAAGAGAGTGACCTCACATTTCGTCGGCGGGACGTCGCGGTAAACCGGACTGGACGGATGCCCTTACGCTGACTTAGCGATCTAGCCGAATATGAAACAATTAGAAAGACGAACGCGCCTATAGCGAAGTCCGGATAGGATCCAGGTGAAAATCACCGTCAAGCGATTCTCATTGTTTAACTCGACTAGCAAATAGACGGTTAGAATAGGTCGCTGACATCTAAACAATAGCGGCCGCCGCCGCCGCCGCTCGATTAGGCTCAGCTTCTGCGTGCGCGTCTTGTCCGTAGTTAGGAAACGTCTAATCAATATCGGTGTAGGATCGGACGGGACTCAGTCTTCACCCGTGAAAAGAACAACTACAAACTCCAGGCACACTAACTACAAACTACGAACTACAAACAACTGGCGGCGGCGGCGGCGGCGGCGAACCAGCACCGACGCAGTCGTTTGCCGACACCAGCGACGAACGCCGATATCCGGTATCTGGAGCGTTGGAGCTTGAGAAATTACTGACATTTTCGTTGGCCTGGCGCCGAGCTGAAAAATCGTCCTGTTCGCTGACGGCCATGGCCTGATCCTGGTGGGGAGAAAGCAATTACGCGTCATTGTTGATTGTTTCCCCTGCCGTCTTTTGGAGGTAACACTGAATACAAAGCGTTTTTCTAACCGGCGTCGTTCCCTTTTTTCTAAGCGTCGAGCCTCTTCGACGTGCGCACCATCGCCATTAGCATACGTGCATATCAGCGACGTAGTTGTCTCTGTGCTGATCGCCTACGTGAGGCCGCATAGACAATTCAGGTGCAGGACGAAAGGGGGGCCCCACATATTTTAGGTCGTCATAACATGAATGACGCTTTCTAGTCGACTGTGCACCCTGTGGACTTTACAGCCGCCAACGTTATTGTCGAGTGCGAGGTTTGCACACGACCGCACAGACAAGACCTTCATGCAGGTCGCGCGGAGAGGGCCTGAAATGTTAAAGCCGTTTGCCTCTGTCTCCACCGCGATAGAGTGACACCTAGAAGAAACCTACTGAAGAAAATCAGGCATAGTAAAGCTCGACCCCGCACCGCAGAGGCGACGGACGACGACCACGTTCGCCTACGAGCAGTGAACTGCCTTTAGGGACGGCCGACCTGCCGATTGAGAAGTGGGAAACAGAAGTAGCTGCGTTTTATCGTCGTTCGTCTTAACGCCGCGCGTCGTTCGATGACGTTGGGCTTACGGACAATGCGGAAAGTGGCCAGTCGGTCAGAGATTAGGGCTCGTCAAAAAATATAGGCGATAACGATGCTCTCCCGGAGGAATAACCGCAGATAATAACTGAAAGTCGGAACGGAATTCGAAAGCGGTCGGCTCTCCGCTAAACGTAGTTCGTCCGACCGTACATAAAGGGTTGAACCCAAAAATTCCAAAGCCCATTGCTTTCTGTATCGCATATATATATACACCACTATTTACGGGTTTAATATTATGGCTGATACCCTTCTGGTTTATGGCGGTGTCATAAATCTTATAAAGGTCTAATCTGGCCGGCCAACGCCGGCTGGTCCATCTGCAGGTGTAGATGAACAACAATCATAACGATAGGATTGTCTATCAGGGATCACAAGAAGCCAGCGTCATTTTTAGCTGCTCTGTTCCTCCCAGCAGCTTCAATTGCCTTCACACTCTCTCTCTTTATATATATATATATATATATATATAT
>MNPL01002603.1:5484-28135 GCA_002081605.1 Tropilaelaps mercedesae
AACCACAACTTGAATTTGAATGAACATATGTAAGAGCCTATAGAGTAGCATCTCTTCTATGTGTGAAGGCTTATGCTTAAAATAGTCTTAAATAAGTTTTTTGTTTCGATGCTTCAAATAGAACGACCAAGCCGATAGGAAGCGAATACTTTTTTCTAATAAAGGTCATTAAAATTGTTGTAGCAAAGTTAGCAAAATGTCTTTACTAAGTTATTTCATGTTGCACTTAATGAAGATTAATTTGCGCCACATAAACAATGCAAAAATCTAAGTCCTGGACTTCACTCCAATTACATGAAATTTGAGTGCTAAACGATCCTGTTTCATTAGATGCTATTGTTTTCTACTCATAAGGTTTTTGAAAGCAAACACGTTTAAGTCGATTCGCGCTTTGCCTCATTAATTAACAAATGTAAATTTCTAGTCAATGGCAATTGACTAGAAACCAAAGGTTTCTGCTTTGACTTGCAGCCTTCTACCCCCGCGGTTGTACACCCCATTCCCTGTTTTTGGATCCGATCCCGTCATTCTCGCGGCCTCAAGTTTCCTTTTGATGGGTTCTCTTTTTCTCTCTCACTCTTTTTCTTCCTCTTGGTTTCCTTGCTCATTAAGGAGATCCCCACCTTTTTAGCACTCTTTTGCTCTTTACCTGAGCAGAGCATGCAAACCGGAGAGGGAATAGCCATAACTGGGGATTTTAATGTATTAAGTCGGTCGTGGGGAAGTGTGTATACATCTGATAGGAGGTCGCTACTGTTACAATGGGTCACCGAGCGGACGCTATAGGTCCTAAATAACGGGAAATTTTCCACGTTTTCTCGGAGAGGCCGGGAGTCCTTTTTGGACCTTACGGTTTCTTCGGAGTTGGTTTACGTGAGGATTCAGTGGTGGAGGGTAGATGAGAAAGAAATCTGAGCGATTTCAAAATAAAGGGGCGAGCTTTAGCAATCACATCGCCACCCACCATCAGGTAGAAGGGCCAAAAACTGAACATAGATATTCTTACGACGGAGATAGTGAATGCAAGTGATGGAACGAGGGCGAAGGGTGGTCGAAGTTGAAAAAATTTTTACGGTAGCGGAGGAGACGTGCCGAAAACAGGGCCAACTGGCAGCAGAAATAACGGGCACGAGCTTAAATTCTGGTGGAGAAGCAAAATCGTAGAATAGCGACCAGCTCGCATAAGCTCAGAAGGGCCCACGGCAATCACGGAGGCTGGACCAATCGAATTCAGGGAGCAAAAAGGTCAGTCTAGAAGTCTACTGAGGACTGTATTAGGAGGCAAATAGCCATTTGCAGTCTTATATTTAAATTAAAACAAAGGAGACATCGCCGTCAACACTGCGCTATCTGGACTAGCACACGTAAGATACGTATTGCCAAAGGCACCGCTGGTCGCGTTGAGCCTAGCTCGTATCTCGCCGACGCTTGATGGAACGTCAGAGGGCAGCCGAGGGCTATCCGCCTCGGCTACCGAGTCGAATGCGCTGAATGCAGCACCCGTTTGAGGTGATATGGCACACGGTAATGAACAGGTGCATACTGAGGGTCAGTTTGGGAAGGCGTCGACCAAGAACACGACCAAGCAATGCAGAGGCAAAGGCGCTGCATTGAGACCTCTTGACGCGAGACAAGAGCTTGCGACTTTTGGATAAGAATTTATAGCCGCCCATGCAAAAAATGCCTCAATTACCGCCTGGCAGGAGGAATGGACAACGGCGAGATCTAGGGGACGGCCAAGGGAGGTTGAACCATCAGTTTAATACCTGATTTTGATTGAAATAGGGAGAAACAGGTCGGCATTCTGCGCGACACTGCAGAAGATGCGTTGTTGAGCATGCAGTCTTACATCGCAGAACCAAACTAACGAGCTAACGGGGCAGCACAATAGACACTTTAAAACGTAAAAAGAGAGAGCTAGAAGGGAGCATTGAAAGAAACCGAGAGACTAGAAGGCTCAATGTCCATACGTGATTGGCGGCCGCCAGTGACGCATGGTCATCAAACCTATCTCAAACCACACAAAAGAAGACCATGCTTAGTTTGTGAATGCGGTGGCTGGGCGACTAGGTAGCCATAATGTAAAACTTGCCCATAAAATGCGTCAATTAATTTTAGCTTAGTTCGATTCTATTGATTTGATCCTGAGTTATAATTGTCGTTAATTTAAAAAACATGATTCTAATTCTGCACTTGCAGACAATTGGCTGCGCCTCAACTGGAGCCACTGTAGGCTTAGCTTTTACCCGGCGTAATGTTTCATTTGCGTATACGTCAGATATTCGTGACTACGAAGGCAGCGCATACCACATCACATGTGAATATGATCACTCCAGTAAAGACCTCGTTGTTCAGCTCAATCAAGATGGATCCGAAGCTCTCAAGCTGCTTCGCTATCAATGGTTAGTTTGATCACATATTGTTTAATATGCATATAAAGTTTATCAAGTTCAAGTATTTGTTGAAACCAGGTGCTTCTCAGCAAACTTTTACTTCGACAGTTTATAACGGCTAAGCGCACACAAGTGCAGGCTGGCATTTTTAACTCCAAAGCGCTACATGGTCTGAAAACCTCAATATAGTTTATCCTGTTTACCATGCATACTATCCTCAGTTAAATTTTAAGCGAGACTGAAATAAGAAAAGTGGTCAGAGTCATAATTTAAACGTTTATACAACTTCTTATCATGCCACACTGTTAGCCTTAAGTATAGCACATCGATGACTACCTCGTATTTTTGCTTTTTGCTGTATCAGATTTTATTATTACATCCCGACGCTTAGTTGCTTACATGAGATAAATGTGATGACTTTAATATACATTTCAAAAACAGTGAAATCAGCCTCTTCACAAAAATAATACACAACCTCAATTTTTTTTGCGCATTTTTCAAGTTTAGATATCTCATAATGTATAAAACGGCGCCAACATATAGATATATCTCAGTGTTACAATTGATGGGAAAAGTTAGTAATTTTGAAATTAAATCACCCGTGAGAAACTCGGGGGTAGTATTTGAGACGTAATGTAACATTCAATGTCTATGACGTTGTGATGCCGTTATGAAGGAAAGGAAACGGTAGTTTTCAGTTGTTTGTAAAGCTCAAATAAAGGATTTTCAAGAGGTTTTGCTGTCCAGGACTATACCCCTTTGGAAACCATGAAAAAGGAAATTCATCGTTGAGCAAATGCTCATTACATAACTACATTTGTCAAAATACTTTAATTTGTTTCAATATCCTTGCCATTTGGTTTAATATCTAGCGTTTCATAGTCCTATGTCTCTATGTAGCAACTTTTGAGATTAGACGAAAATGATTTTTTTACGCTTTTGAATTTTATTCACTAGTTATAATTAAGCAAGCGTACATGTTCATTATTTGAATGTAATAAAAGTTGCTTTAACTTTTAACGAAAGTTAAAAGCTGAGGATCTCATCAAACCCAATGTTTTGAGAGGGTTCTTTGTAAAACCTCTCCCTTGATTCAAAACGAAAGATGCTTAGCCCACGTCACCCACAGACGATGCCAACATTGGTCATCGAGGCTCCTACTGACCACCAAGATGACCGACAGCAGATTCGTCTTTCCAATCGATGTTCAAAGAAAGGGATGACGGCGACTACTCCGGGGTCACGTAGCACCTGATAGTTACCGCAAACAAAATAAAAAAATCGCTGTAGGGCTGGTCATCGCTTCAAAGTTGCTAGCTAAGAAAATAGTTTACAAGTACTTGCTTTAAAAATCTAGGAGATTTCGCTACATATGTTGTTCTATACATTCCACTTGTTTACTTTATGATTAAATGAAGACGTTTATATAGAATAAAAAAATTAAATCAAAGCACTTCGCCTTTAAACCGCCGCTTGAGCGTGCTTAAATGAACTTTACATGTCTAGCGGCACACAGTACAGTGGTAAAAGAAAAGCATTAAATTTCTTTCCTGTATTACACTTTCACGACGTAACGAACATTAAGGTGTACAGATGCGTTTAGAAATTAAATCATATTTATCTATATTGATGGCTCAAGCGAATAACTGGATGTAGCTAGACAATAAGTACGCCTGAAATAATTAGGGTGGATAGAATCAATAATACAGTATGTTCTTTTGGTGCTTGTCCAGGGCATTGAGGATAAAATCTTGGGCTCGTAATTTCACAACCTTTAAGCATTCATCGTGATCACTTGCGTAAATATTGATATTCGGCGCTTTCCACTCGATTTATGTGCTATATGCCATCGAGTTGCCAGACTATTGCACTGTTGCCGTAGTGCACTTCTTGTATTTGTACACAATTGTATTTGTAAATGTAGAGACGAGGTCTGGCATAGACTTGGATGCAGGAGTCAGTCTAATTATTTTACACTTGTACTAAAACTTGTTTTTGACATAAATTCGCGATACAATTATGCGTGTTGAAAATAAAGGTGAAAATGAAAATCAAATAGTCGAAGGATATACTCATGGTATGTCGGTACAAATAATATAATTTGCCAGCCTTGGCCAAATAAATGTAAAGTCAAATCTATCATAATTGAATCCTTTATGAAGAAATTTTAGTTACAGTTTTGCGGTGACACCCAGATAATTAAGACTGTGTGTGTAACGACCATCCTCGTATTGGAGTTTCATGCAAAAATATGATAATAGCCACCAAATATTTTAAATGGTCACACATATGAAAACTGTTTCAATATCTTAGCAAAACGTGTTTTGATTTTTTAAGTGGGTGTTCAACGGATGCACGGTTTTTAATGAAATTTTCACGCGGTAAATATCCCCTATACACTTGTTTTTATGTTAATCTGAATGTGAACTGGAAATTTACCAATAAAAAATAGTTATGGTCGATAATAAAAGACTTAACTATGCGAGCTTTCTGACAAGAAAATTACTAAAAATTTCAGCCATATACAGCCTTATGCATTTTTGAAGACGTATTACGTTTTTGAGGCGCCCTTCATATACGCAGGAGGTTTAGAAGTAGGTTTACGGTCGATATATTAATCGATATATGAATGGAGAGTCTGATGAGTAGCACAAGTACGAGTATATCCGATGGATTTTGAGAACCGAGTGGGAAAGCTTTACAAATAAATCTAAAATCCGGAAAACGTCCATAACAGGATCTAGCTAGATAGGGGAAATATCTGAGCTAAACCTAAGGATTACAAAAGACTTGAAATAAAGGACACTGCGGAAAACACAATGATCGCTTATGGACGAGGAAACTTAGACTAACCCTGCCGATATAAAAATGAGTTTACAAAACGGGAATAACACAGCGTACATAACTGCGATAACTGTGATTCTATCGAGAAGTTGAAGACTTGGTAAATCCTGGCCTGAGGAGGTGTACAAGAAACACCTTGGCTGGATGCAAGTATCTTTGAGATAACTCGCTTAGGACCTTAATAGCGAACGAGAAAGACCCATATGATGCTTGAGAAGTAACGCCATGTAATTATCAGAATCGTTCTCGAGAGGTGTGAGGACAGCTACAGTATCAGGTCAGTAGCCGCTGTCCAGTTGCCAAGGCAGATCGCGAGAAAGAAAGAGGATTACCTCTGCAATCACCTGAAAGCTACTGAAGAAAAGACCCGCTTCTTTGCTAAATCACGCACAACGGCATCTGAAGACTTCTTGAGATCTCGTTCCATAGAGTTGGATTGACGCTGGTGTTGAGCTGATACGCCAAAGGCAGTATTAAGAGTCAAGGGACAGATGTGTTTAAAAATCCTAAAAAAAAAGAAGATAATGACTCGCAGCAACATTTAAACAGATGAGCTCCAGTCTAACCAGAGCCACAATGTACGAGTTAGCACTTTCGCTCAGTTGAAAGGCAGCGTCATGCATATGCTAATAAGACATAAAAAAGCAGGAGTGGTTGAAGATTTCACAGAAGCACTCAACGAGAACGCCCACGCGCGGCAAGAATATCAAGCGTCAATATACGGAGTTGATGATACGCGCGTCTTGATGAAGATATGACAACCGAGAAGGTTGTCTGCACTTTACATCTCATTCCTATTGTGTACGGGCGATAAGCTGGGGAGATCCTTAAGATGCGAACGGCAGGTCTTCTATAATCCTGAGGATCTATAGCGTGTTGGCAGCGGAAGCAGTGCTCCGCTCTCGAATTCGGTATGTATTAGATGCATATTTAGTTACAGAATGGATACAGGTGTTGTGCTGCATGAAATGATGCAAAGTAGGACACGAAACCGATAAATGCAAGGGCGAGGCGGCTTCTGGTATTAGAAGTGTGTTCCTAGGCTTTATGGCAAGACTTGGATGGCTGCTCTTGCATGCTACAACTGCCGGGATAATCATGCGGCTCTCTCAGGTGCTTGCTTACTGCGGATCTCCGGTGGAATGTTCCGTCGTAAAGGCCATAATAACACGCGCGGGATCTTTTACTATCCATGGGGAACAAAGAAAAACCTGGAACCACAGACGCGCTAAAATTTTCCTTGCAAAGAAAGATATGTTTCGAAAAGGACCCACTTTAACGAATCGGAACAATTTAAGAAAGAGGACTAGCTCGAGTAAAGCAAGACGATCTTTGATTATATTTATAAAATAGCCATAAAGCGAAATACTTCTGCATATTCAATGAGTCCAAGGTCATACATGTGAGGAGTATTCGAAACCTGCCTGTCAGTCATCTTTGTCGAAGATTTGAATGCAGCTTTAAAGTTCTGGGGCTTTGCGACCACCAACGCCAGGAGTCGGGCTGTACTAGAGTGTATAGAAACCTACAATCTCGATAAAAAAGGAAGAAATTGCTTTTCCAGGAGGACCTCACGATTTGCGCCTTATTGCACGCCTCGCGCATAACCAGTTCGTCAGGACTAGAAGCTGAAAGAAACCTTAGTGGCCATAATTGTATAGTTTCAGATTGAGTCAACCGCAAGACCGATGGCTAGAGGCGTATGTGACATGTGCACGTAGACTGAAGCAACACAGTTTGACCACCTTAAAAAAGAGATTTAGCCGGCACTGGGTTGAACTGGACAATTTGGCGATTCTATCTGCTGCAACAGATAAAAAGAGCTGCAATACCGGCCAGAGTAAACCCAAAGAGGACTAGGCCAGTGCAAAGACGCGTTTCATTCCTCACAGGGCACGAAGTAGAGGCCTTCTGGTGCCGGTTGTACTGGTGGAAGCTATCAGAGGAAGTTTAAGAGGATACATGGATAAGATCTTGTGGCCTTCTGTCCTGCTCATAATATGGATTCTGCAAGGGTAGATCAACACTCACTAACATTTAACAAGAGGTTTCCAAAGCACAACATATATGCAGCAACAAGTTTAAGTCACGTAATCTCTTTCTAATGCGTTCTTTAAGACATGCTGGCTATGAAAAACGCTCTACACACTTTGACTTGCACGGCCACAACGGGTAACGTAAAAGAGTACGTCCGTGATGGTCGGCTAGTGAATATTCGCTTCAACAGGGAGGCTATCAGACCGAAACTTACTGTTCACCATCTGGGCGTTTACCTGGACCACGGCTTGCGAGGTATACCGTACCTACGTCGAGTAGCGGCGAAAGCGAAGGCAAAAGTGGTGCAAAAATCTCTGATATTGATAAATATGGCTAATTCCAGACAGGGTCGCAGGAGGCTGGTCATGTCTGTGGCAACCTTTATATTGTTATTCAGAGCTTCCTTATAAATCGATTCTGCCAGCAGTATTACGAGGGATATTGTTCAGAGAGCGCAGCATATTCCGTGATTCTGGCCGGTGCATTTCGGGAACCTCTATACAAAGTTCGCAGCCCTTTCGAGGCCTAAGGTTTTCTTTCGTCTTACAAAATGTATTCTGCAAAAGCAGATCAGTATTCGCCAGCATTCATCCCGTGGTCTTCAAGGCGCACTAGATACGCAGTGCCACATTTAGGAAACGAGATTTTTTATAGCAACAATATTAAACGTAAGATACGTTTGGTACGTGCGGTATCTCCGCATTTGGTGAGAATGATGTCGGATTATTTGATCGAAAGGCGCATACAAAGTGGTGGCTTTGCGTGACGCGTGATATTTGGCGTCCAAGAAAGATTCATTGGCCTTTGCTTTGGAGCATAGCATATGATGGCGCATTTTAGCAAAAGAGACACCGGAGGCACCGGGTAGTCTTTTTCATTGCGGTGGCAAATAAGTTAGTTGTAGCACCCGTTGTACGTAATTAATTGCGCTATTGGCGTCATTGTAAAAAGAAATCCTGTAATGTAGCTCCTACAGACACATGCATACACGCATTCACTGAGTTCTTAGTTTTCATTCCAATTCCTTTGAATTGCTTCAGTATTTTCTGTTCAGTATTTTTGATTACCCCATTTAAGTTTTCTATAGTATATAATATTAGTTTTACTAGCTTCCACAAATCAAAGTCATTCACCCCGCATAATCTCCTATAGTATAACAGTAATGCAGAAATATATAGACTTTATTGAATTCTTGTAACTACGTTTCGCTCTTGCAATGCTGCGCGCTATACTTGTAATGTCTAAAGTGTTAAATCTCTGAGTGTAAACTAATGACTAGAACACGTCTCAAAAATCATACGGACGTGCAAATTTGTGCAGTTTGACTGTAACATTATAGTGTAAAGCAAGATTAAAATGGACAAATTTAGATCATGAACGTCGGCTTATTTGTTCGGTACCTGTCAAACACTTAGAATTTTGTAATGCTTAAAGAGCGAAAACTGGAGCATTCCGAAGTCAAAAAGAAGAGCTTTTTGCCCAGGTCGGAATGATCTAAAGGGATCCTTTCTAAAGGGTATGTCTGTTGAAAACTTTTTAAGAACTCAATTCGGTGGCGTTGCGATCGCAAGAAATTTTTCTATAACATCTGTAAAAGCCAGCTAAATGGTTTTAAATGTATTTAGCAGGAGAGTTCAACATTATATATACAGATATACTTATTCTCGACATAGCAGTTATAGCACGTTTATTTTAGTGCCAAAGAAGCCTAGTATCTCGCTTTCTAACATCAGTGACTTATCGTATTGTACAAATTATGACGTCAAGGGCCACGGAGCAACCCATACCACAAAGTGGCGCTGAAGGGCCAGCCGGAAGTTTGGTATCTGTGGACGAGTCCTATCACTTCAAAAGTAATGGCAGCAAACGTGTCACTTTGAGCGGGGTGCCACCACACACACGCGTGTCGATTGGCCTCGTACCTAATCCAGATCATGAACAAGGCAGCAAATACTGGATCTACATCGGAAGCACCTGTTGGACCGGCTCAAAGATCGGCAAACCATCCAAAGTACACATTCTTCCGGTAAGATGATAGATTAAGAACCTTGGTCAACACATTGAATTTTTAGATTGTTAGATTGAACACCTGTATATGTTCCATTTACTGGAAAGGATGTCTTCTTCGATTACTGGTAGCTGTATCATACAAAAGTGTACGCTTTTCGAGATAGGCGGAGCGCAGAAATGACAGAAAGCGGAAACCAGAGTCGACCTTGAGACTCTGACTTTAATTTCAAGTGGGACACTTCAAAGGTTTCACGGTTTTCAATTATTATAATAAAGCAACTATAACTTTACCACCATTGCCAACAATAACTAATTAAAATATAAACCACGTCATTACTACTACCATGACTCCAAATCGGAAGAATTAGCCGAATTTATTTCGCAGCACTGCCGTTTATAGTTCGACCTACTTGTGCCTACCAGACCTCTTTCTCTGCAGCATGGAATAATTTATGAGGCTTTTAAACATGAAATGGTTGGGCTTTATTCGGAGAACACGAGAGATGTTTGGCAATTCGAACTGTAGTTGTGCCACCTTGATCGTTGCAACGCTCGATGCCTGCAGGCACATTATGATGGTAAAAAAAAGTAACTTTTAGAGACCTTTTTCAAACTGCGATCCTTAGTAGTGATAGTGTTGCTCAGCTCTATTAATATGCTCCATTGCTTGCTCTTCCAGTACTTTTGTAATCGATAAAAACAAGTCAATGGATATTCCAAAACACGGTGATCGACGTACCATTGGGTGAGGTAATTGTTTTTACTTAAGTTCCCGTACATCATAGACATTAAAGTGAATGGTCTTACGGTATCTTTCGCACATAATTTCGCATCAAGTACTAGAGATATTGAATTGTTGTTACCGTTTCCGTAACCATCAATTAGGCTTCCTTACACTTTGTACGTTTACTAGCCACAGTCCGCCAAATTTTCTATTTTCAGCTAAATTTGCCTAGTGTAATCATGCTCGTAAGGTACTAACCATTGTCAACAGTCTACGAATAACAGTTGAAAGTTGCGCTACCTTTATTTGCTAGAAACTAACGTATTTGAGCGTTACTGGACTGCGACAACTTTAATAATAAACATTTTCAATAGTTTTTTTTAGTTTTTGAGTTTTTTCATTTTTTTCTGCAGACTTCTTTAATTGATTCGAATTTAGCCCTCAACTTCATACCCATTTCTCCAATTCACAGCTTTTTTTTTATCAAGGTATTCATAAAAATGTTACAGTTGTATCGTGTATACTATAATATAAGGTATACTATAATAGGTACACATAACATATACACCGAATATACATCGAGGAAGACGCTGCAAGAGTATTGCATTAATACATTTTTACGAATGGTATGGGATGCACGGTGATCAGTGTCTGCAACATATACAGGTTACAGTCGTCTCGTAGTAATTTTGCGTGACATAAATGTGATGAAAAAAACTATGCGCTGCAAGGTCAGGGGTCATATGTCAGTTTTTCTGGCGTGGAATCTATCAGTCGTAGGTACAGGATATTCACACATAAAAAAAGTCCGCGTTGACTTCCGCTAGCTTCTATTTCTATTCACGCATGTGTCCATCGTAAGCAGCCGCTTGGGGACATTTGTACATTTCGAGTAAATCTTTCGCAAATAGCGGAACTGCTAACACCAGATCTACCAGTTACTACCGACTATGCGTTCTAAATACTTGTTTCGTACATGTAAATTCGACGCAATCCGGTTTGACCATGTTTGCATCCCTGAAGTTAGGCCAGATCACTTGCGCGCTGAAAAATACGATGCGATCTATCTCAGAGTGAAGTTCGGGTACTTAATGTTGTTTTTGCCCAGCCGAACACGATTATCCGCAGCTAAACGTCTTCAATTGCAAAATATCATTTTTTTTGTCTCGTTTTCGTTGACAACAGGTTTTCGGAATGTTTGCAGTGTTTTAAGAGATTTCTTGAGGTGAAAGCGACTCTGTAAGTAAAGAATGAAATCATCAGCGTACTGAAGTACCTTTGCTTAATGGTACATACTTTTGCCTACAAAGCTGAGAAGGAAATCGAGACGGAGGCTATCGCTTTTAATACTCCTTCTCATTTGTGGAGATCACGCCTCATGCTCTACAACATCCTCATCTAGTTTGATGTTTTTTTTGTCGATCTTGTGGACGTTAAATGTTATTTGACGGTCAGACATGAAAAACCCGCCTTCTGCGAGAAGCGCAAAAAAGGAGTCCAAGCAGAGCACCAGCAAAATTCAGTCGTTCTATGATGACCTGACAAAATGCCCCATCGAAATATCCGGTTTAATATCCATGAAATCTACACTGAGTGGAAGCTTTTTGCGCCGTGGGGTGCTTTGTGCACAGTTCTACAGCACCGAACAAGCTGTCGTTGTTGATTCGTTTTTTTTAAATCTACGTTGCTCCTCCGGAACCATATTACTGTGATGAAGAAAAGTCTTGAATTGCATCTAAAAATTCAGATAAAAAATTCGTGCGCTACTCTTTTCCTATAAATATTGCGCCAAGATAAAGGGTCTAGAAGATTTCCAATTTTATTCAATGGAATGCTCAGAATTTTTCTTCACGAATCTGGTGCTTCATTGGCGATCAGGAGCTCATTAAAGAATGCACGAAAAACTGAAACCATCGCCGGTGCCTGACGCAGGTATTCGTTTCTTATCTGACCGGGCCAAGCAGCTTTTTCTAGGGCATAATGGACCATAGCAGATATAATTTTTTTAATGGATAAATGTTTTCCAATGTACCTTGAAGCGTGTACAACTTCGTCCAATTCTGCAAAGCATGTAATGAATTCGACAGGAATTGAGTTTGCAGTATTGTATGCTGCTCTCAATTTATCTTCCAACTTGGCAACGAAAATACGATTTAAGGCAGCGCTATGGCCACTCTTCATTTATTTGGGAGAATATCATAAGGCTTTCAGGACCAATCCTTGATCCTTATTTTTGGCGTATTCAAGCTTTGAACGACTCAATCGTTTATAATAATCTTATAATACTTCTGGTAGATTGAGGACATAAATTTATACAAGGCACTTTTCGTCTTGGCATATGAGATGAATACTTAGGCAAAGTGCAAACAAAATCCTACGACAAAAATCTTTAATGTTAGTACTTGCTTGTGTTAGCAATAATTCCATTGAACACTCAATCAGATGATGGACATTGATCTCTTTACCCAGAGCACATCGACGTAGAGTATGCTGTTTTACAGAGATGTTTGTGTTGAAAGCAACGGGAAGATGTGTTTCTGTGGTGAGAGCGGCTAAGGAAGTCTGTATATCGCCATACATAACTGCATTCCTCTCGATATTAGCAACGAAAACATCGATACTGCACCGTCTATATTATTCAATTGTGTGTTATATAAAAGTGGTAGCGATCTACAGGCCCCCTTCGTAAAGTGTATTCCTGAGGGTACAGCTTCGAGTCGCTGCTGGCTTGCCAAAAAAGCAAAAAGTTTTTCGTTGAAATTTTAGCGAATATAAATAATACAATTTTAAGATATTAGCAACTATCTGTTAATTCCTTCAGAGTACAAGATTAATTATTTTGAGAATTCCGTATATTATGCTAAAAAAACAAAAGTCAAATGTTGCTCGAATTGTGATCTCGAAATCTCTTCCGAATCTCATGTCAAATGTAACACATGGTTCTGTTAGAGCCACAAAACAAAGAAATTCGCAAAGACTTTCTTCAATTTTTTCCAATTTGTTCAGCAATCGACTAACAAGCGACTTGTCAGAGCGTTACTAGTGATTGTCCCTAAACGTCGATAAGGCCGTTTGTACACGACTTGAGAACGGCCTTACTCATGTATTGTGAAGTTTAACTAAATTGTTGACAGGGTTGCAGTAGGGATGGAGAATTAAACTAGGGCTTCATTGGTTAGAGAAAGAGGCAACCAATGATTTCGCAAGGCCGTAACGCGAGCGTATGAACTTTATGGACTACTAAACATGTGAAAAGAAAATTTATAATGGGCTCACGGGTGTCGAGATTCGTTAAAGGGTGAGGCAATCCACTGGGCCAGAAGGGATAACCAAAATTATGAGAGGAATCAGCTTATTTTTGACCATCGTCTAATAGCTTTCATGCATAATACAAGCATTCAAAACATTAGGCTTCATTATGCCTTTATTAGAGATGCTCAAGGCGTTTAAAAAGAACTTGAATATGTCACTCTGTAGAATAGTCGGCGATAACATGATGACCAACCGACTTGTAAAAGTAACAAACATGGATCTTAGCTCCAGAAAAAATAGAAAGCTTGCTAATGTATTTGAAAAAAATTGCGGGTTTTTAATTATTATTAAATACTTAAATAGAGCGGCATGTTAGAATTCCATTGTGGGCAAAATGTCTACGAAGTTTTTTCGAGTATTTAGGTAAATGTTTGATGCTCATGCGTCACTGCAACTAGAAAGAGGCTAGTGCGAAGACTAAAAAAATACCCATTTTACCCAACCCTCTTAAGGTTTCGAATGTTATTGACACTACTCCGGAACCATTGGAGCTAGTAAACACCAGACCCGCAGCAGCCGCCGACTGCGACTGCCTTACCTCAGTCTACAAAGCAGCACCTGCCCTTTGTCCCGACAGTTTATCGTCATTTGACGGAAGATCTGTCCATGGCCCGCGGAAACCCGAGTTATTTTGAAGGACAACTTGGTACAGCTCGGCCTCCACCGAAGATCCGAAATGAAAAATTTGGTCAAGGCGCCCTTAGTGTTCCTGTAGGTTCCCTGCACGACGATTCACTTTGTCATTCGTTGACGGCGACGTTTCTTGCCGCTGTCGGATCTGTCGGATTGTCGAAAAAGACTAAACTATGGGACTTGCTGTCTGATCAGCAAGTCCCATAGCACCGTCTTGGCTGTCTTGACCGGCCCGACACGGTCACAATTCGCTTTTGTCCCTAACGGCATTTCGTCCTATATGGAAGCTTTCTATAGGATGATGGACGCCAGCAACCTTCTTTATGCATCGCTTGCTCTACCAGCCCAGGCATCCGTCGTGCCAAGTCCAGGGCTAGCCGCTGGACCCTGGTTGCTATGTGTTTCACGTGGGCGCTGCGACTGACTCCAATGTCGAGAATAACACTTAGGTGGCACCTTACCCGTTTCCTTCAGCGGGATGGGGTGTCCAGCCAATTCCGGGCGGAACTTCCCCGTTTTCTTGCAGCCTGCTAGGAACAAGGCCTTAGTCTTATGAGGAAGAAGTTGCAGACAGTGTTGAGGCATCCACTCAACTCGCGCTAAAGCTTCATTGGCCCTATCCGATAGTGTATTCTGTTTTCGGGCGTTACTGGGGCCACCAGATCATCCACATACTCGGCACGGTGCATATACGGTGATATCCCTTTTCTGTGTAACGCCTTCATCAAAACTTGAAGACAACCGACCCTGCGAATGAACCTGCCCTCACAAAAGCCATGTTACAATTTCGATAACGTTTTTATATCTCGTCATTTACCTTGCGACCTAAACGTTTTGAAGACTTTACCCATTGTATCAAGCAAGTATATGGGACGGTAAGACACCGTCTCTATTCTCCCCGGTTTTAGGGCTAGAACCAGCAATGCGCGTTTCCATATTGCCGAGTGCCGACTCTTCACAAGCAGCTTGTTGGCCAGAGGTGCGAAGACTTTCGTCTCCGATTTGGAACGTTATGTGCCTGTAACACCTCTCAGCGGTGTACTGTCCTAACTGCCGCATCTCCGACGTAGTAAGATCGAGGCAAGACTCTTGCTCTCTCTCCTCACGAACGTCGGTCTATTGTTTAGAAGAAGCAGAGTGTTCTGCGCCAACTAGTTCAGCAGCGCCCACCCTCGATAGCATGTGGGACGACTGCCCCAAGTTTTCCCGGGTGCATTGAAGTCACCGGTGATGAACGCCCTGTTGTAGTGCGATGCCTCTCGGGACTGCCTCCAACAACCCTTCGAACTAGTCGAGTGGAGCGTTTGGGACAAATTAGCAGGCGTAGAAAACCCTTCACTGCTTCCACTTGTAACTAAGCAAAATTCTTTCCGAACCCGTACCCCTTTATATTTAGGATGGATGCCTGCGCGGTTCACCATACAGGTGCGTCCGTTGCCGGATCCGTGTGCGTTCCCTTCCGCCTTCGTGCATACCCGATAATCAGCTCAAAGAGGAAGCAGAGCCACATGAACTGACTCCTCGTGTACTCTCGGCTTCAGAATGTCGTGCGCCACATAAATGTGTTTGAAGTTCGCCTGGAGAATGTTAAGCTTTGTCGGCTGCATGGATGTTGCTGAACCCGTGCTCGTCCACAACCTTTGTGCAGGGAGCCTTATTCTTTTTTTAGCCTCTTCCATTGCACCGATGGAGCTGATTTCTCAGCTTGTTCCGTTCTTCTGGACGTGGCTGATTTTTCACTTACCCGTTCTTCTTTTGCTTGTGTCGGGGGCTTTCTCGAGGACCTTCAGATAGGCCAGAAAACGTGAGTTCCTGGCGTGATACCCGGTGCCTCGGCGAGTGAAGCATTTAGCCTCACTTACATTGCAGGCTGTTGCCTTGTAGTCTTCCTTGCCGTAGTTGAAGCACTCTCTTTCCACCGACCTCTCGGCTACACTGGCCGGAACAATGTGCCGTAGCCCCTGGCAGCAAGAGGACCAAGCGATCTCCAACCACTTTGCAAAACGGCATGTCTTAGTCCCTATCCGCATGTTCTTCACAGCTATTAATTTCTTGGCGGCAACTGGGGACAGCTAAATCTTAGCTAATCAGGCCCCCTTGTCAGACTAGGTTCGCCATAGCTAAAAGGGAGGTCCAAGACCGACCCCAGCTGGGCCCTGACCGCCTTTTTGATGTCCTCGTGATCCACCACGGGGTCGATTCTACATAGTGCCACAACCGACGTCGCAGATTCCACAGCCCTATAGGTGATCGCGCGGCCCTCCGCGCGAAAAGAGAAGCCCGGGTTCTCTTTTTAGTGACTTCAGAGGTTCCACTAACCACGTTCACGGCCTCCTTTTCCTTCCCTTTTGAGGCCCCTGCCGCACGTTCGTCCCTAGCTTTCGCATCGTCTCCGCTAAGAACTTGCTGCGTGTCAGCACTGATGATTGGTCGAACAACGTCCTGGGAGCCGCGGCCCGAGTTGCACATCGACAGGCCGGCCTATGCGTCCTGCATCCTCCAGCAGGCCTCAATAACGCGGCGCATTACGGGATTCCGCTTTTCCAGGCTGACATAGACGAGAGGTGTATAAACATATACTATCAACCCTCTCGTCTTTTCCAGGACTTTCATAACGAGGGCGGTTTTTCCTTTGTGATCAGCCTCCTTCGCCATGAACCCGCTAAAATTCTAGTGGTTTTAGGGAATGGGAAAGTTTTCCAATCGATATCTACCTACGCATTAATGCGCGGGGCTGCGACCGAATCCACCAACATAGGCCTCATCTCGCATGAGCAGGAAGAAGTTCTACATGATGCCACGATGTCAGAGCCTTCATATCGGTTTTGTGGCTGCGCATGAGCCGAGCGGCTTGAACTGTGTAAGAGAGCTCCCAATATTTCGGCACGAGCCACACGTATTGGGATATTTTCTCCGACCACAAGCGTTCCACAGCGGCCATAACGTCATCTGCGGTCCGGAAAGACCCAAAAAGGTCCTCCAGTTCCCACAAATTCTACTCACTGGGTGCCCCCAGTGACCGTACGGGCAGCGACCGCTGAGCAGTCTTGGAGCAGCTCCTCCCGCAGCCTTGCGATCTGCTTTTGAGCTCTGATGAGAATTTTTTCCGCGTCTTCCGGTTTCTTCGTCTGGGCCTCATTCTCCACCATCTACTGGCTTGTTTGTTCTTCTCAAGATGCTCACTTGCGTCTCCGGGACTTTGGTGAGGTCGACCACTTTTTTAGACTGGTCAGCCAGGCCCACCTTGACTTTCTATCGTTTCTCCGCCAGCTCCTAGAGCTTTCGCATGCCTTTTGACGTCGTTTGCTTGTCGCCGTTGTTGCCGTCGATCTCTGTCGCGAAAGCTTTGCCTGAATGTTTTAATGTAATTACTGAATGTATAACTTTAAAATTAAGTAGATCGTTTAATAACTTAGCTGTTCGTAACAAAACGGACTGTAAAAGCTCCAGATGGTATTTAACTGAAGTAAAATAAATTTTACGAGCTTCTGAAATTGAAAAGCTTGAGCATGGAAGAAGTCAACTCCTTCTGCAGACTAGCGCTAAATACTGGACTGAAATTTGTACATTTATGGAAACAGGTTACTGGCGCTATTAAAAGCAAGCAGCTCTGTCTTGGCATTTGTTTAGTATCGCCGACGCTGTTCACTGTCTCCGTCACTCTTTCGCCGTTTAAATGTTAGAATACCTGGACGGTAATTCCATACATGTGAATAATTTCGTTTTTATCTAACGAGCAGGAAACAAGCCGCAGACATTAACGACATTAAATTTGCATGGCAAGCAGTCAGTATAAAAATATCGCAATGTTTAGTCTTCTGGCCCCATACATTCTTAATTTTAATAAACCTAACTTTTCTTAAGGTTTCAACAGATAACTCATATAATGCAATTTCCTATGCTGATGACACGTCACTGCTTTTCCACAGGGTTCCGTTCGAACTTCAATCTGTGGTCTAGTAACATTTTTTGTTCCGCACATTTCGACGGCCTGCTCACGCCCACATTCTGCATTTTTGTAAATATCCGACTACAATAGCACAAGTAGTTTACTGTGTAATAGCGACGTTTCATGAACAATTTTTTTTAAATAGTTGGCAAGCGAACTTAGTCTTTCGTGGTCTAAAATGTTATACGCTAATTATTTCGCTCATTATATCAGACAGATTGAAGTTCCCATCAAAGAGATCTTCCTGATTTACAAAGCACTCTAATATTCATGATTGTCCTTCATTACAGCCTTCATGCGGTTTCTTAAATCATTTTGCTTTTCAGACGTCGGCATTTACTCATCCCCTCGTTGAATGGTCAGCGCCACGAGGCCCGAGCGGACCAATTGATGGCTACGATTTCAGGTGGTGCATCATGCCAGTTGAAGATAAAATAGAGCGAGCAACAAGACAGGTTACCCCATCACAAAGAAATAATAGCAGCACTATCGTTGCGATATCATTTGAGCAGAGAGGTGTGGCCACTGAGCAAACCAGACGACCACTACCGGGTCAGAACGGGCAAGCCCATTTAAAACGGAGCCACCAGTCTGGCACATTTAGCCAAAATGGGCAGTCTTTCAAAACTGCACAAGGGCAAGGCGCATCTACAGCGAATAATGACCACAATATTCAAGGTTCCATAGGAAATACATATTCTAGAAGGACAATCTTCGAGGTCAATAGTCGAGGTTATGATCAACGGGTCCAGGTTCCCAGCCGAGGCGTACAAGGAAAAGGACTGAAAGCATTGAAGGAAACTGATCCTTCAAGTACCACTACAACTGGAATATCAACGACACCACCACTCTTAAGTAAAATAAGTACAACAACTACCACAAAAGCCCCAAAGCCTGAACCAAAGTGCGCAACCAAAGACATTCCGGTTAATCCAGCTAATGTCGATGTATTTAAAGGATACAAGACGATTATTGAAGGTTATGATCCTTCTGCCATCTATCGTGTCTGTATACGGGCCTACAACTGGAAAGGCACTGATAAAGTGCACTCTGATGAACAGTGTCAGACGCGCCGTGAGAGGGCATATTTCGAGCGGGACTACTTTAAAATGTGTCCACAGTAGATAATGCTCCATGGTACAAACCTGACAATATTATTTGTCTAGTTGCACTAAGGAATTACGCTGGAACAAGCAGATTGAAAAATGGGATTTTGGTACCAAAGGAACATACATATATCACTTCAATTCACAAGAAGGGCTTCAACGATGGCCATCTAGTTGTGAATGATGACAGGTGAAGAAGCAGGATAAAACAAACATAATGCACTTCAGTAAGAGATGCAACTAGTTCTCACTAGATATTTCTATTAGTCTTTGACTGCTTGTCACCACATTTAGCCTTACTGCTTGTGCTTACGGAGTGCTTTCTGCACTTTTAACATTGAACATTAACGCCAGGTGCCTATTCACTGGTGGAAACGGAATTATGATTGGCAACGCACGTGAAAGTTTTGTGAGGCCTCTGGCCTTGCGTACACTTCGTTTGCACAGCGAGAGCTTATTCCCGACAAATTCATTTTGGTTAGCTTTTTTTAGGCCACGAAGTGAATACATAGCTGATTAATAGTTTATTCACAGTCTTTAATTGTCCATCTCACCAATTGCGGTGACTGTATGAACAGTGTGCTGTAAAAACCTAAGAAAAGTTGAGGAGACGACAAGTGGACGAAATAAGTAGACAATTCAACTAAAAGTGCAGTGGCAATAATGAAGGAATTCATGCTATATGTAAGCAAGCTAACAGTTACTCGGGATTATATAAATGCTTCACAAGATAAGTTTGGTTTATAAATCAAAATTAAACTTAATTACAATCCTAAACTAAATTGAATTTTGGTAGCGTTTATGCCAAGTGTTTCAGTGGAAATAGTTTAATAACTACATCCAATAACATCCATTTGACCGGTTGCGACAAAAGTGCCAAACGATTTTACCTATCTATTATTTTTCTAACCACTTGGCTTTGCAAGATCGCCTTTGTAATATGATATATAACTTGATCCATCATGGACAAACGCGATGTACAGCGTATTGAATAAACTCTGTTCAAAGGATGTCGACTTTTCTTCCCATTTTTTGGAACTTGATGTTGTCAATAATATTCATCGTCAGGCGGCGATAAATTGTGAGGACTAGAGGGAATGCATGTATAAACACGATATCGAGCACGCTCGTTAAAATGCCGCCAGATGCGCTATATGTCGTTCGCGGTGCCGAAACAGCAAAAGTATGAAGAAGCGGAAAGGTAAAACATCTACAATTTCACTATTATTTTATTTTTTATTTATTGGATAGATATGCTACAATAATGACCACTCTTTGTATAAACGCATACAGCTTCAATTAACAACGTTATTACTCAACATTTTAAAGACAACTGTTGCCCATACCTTTTCAGTACCTTTTAAGCAGTATTCTCTCCAGAAATTTAATTTTTCATTTGGGCATAATCGCATTTTGTTCTCAGGTTTTCTTTTAAAATTACAGTTTTTCTTTTGGGCATGTGCGCATTATTAACCTAGAAACGACATAGACAATATTTTATGGCTTACCATCAGCTAACACTTAACGTCCACAGACGGACTCTATAAATGTAAATGTGCAACGGCGAGGTCAAACCCGTGCACCTACGTATCTCCTCAGGTTGCAAGGCGCACACGAATGCACCAAGCCACCGAGCTCGACTAGAATTGTAGACGTTACAAAAATAGCGTGGCTTGTGGTATTGTTCCGCCCGTGATTAGCCTTCTTCTTTGATTGCTTCCACGCAGCATATACCTATATAGAAACGCACACACACACACACAATTCCGGATATTAGCTCTGTAGCGAACGTTGTTTTCCATACATTTGTAATTACGGTATACTTATCAAATGCGCATAGACATTTTGCCCTTGCTGCGTTTCATCTTTTGTCTGTTTTTTCCAGTTATTATCCGTCGATACATTCACCTGCAAATATTTGTAGTGCTTTTGAATTTCTATCTTTATTCTTTGTGCTTGCAAAGAATTGCTTTCGTACACAACATAGTTTCCCATTATCACCATTTGATCTGCAAGTTGGATCTGACGTGCTTATGAATGTCTCTATATAACCTATTTACCATACAGTCCTGTTCTTATTAATTGCACTGGCTATTTGCTCAACATTAATAAGAAGTATTATTGGCCATGCTCGGTGTTGCTCGCGTGGCTAATGCAATTCTAAAATATTACCTTTTTTCACTGCATTAAGTCAGTGTTCTCCCAATACGTCTATTCTAGGAATTGCATTGTTTGAAAAGCCCTAATCTGGCACACATTCCTATGATAATCCATTATCCACCGTGTGATTCGGTTCTCTTACATTTAAGATTCCGTATATTTACCCTTGGTTCAGAAAAAATGGATGATTATTCGGTCTCTAAACTTACACCGCCATTTCTCAGTGGTGTTGCTGTATTTCATCGTATTTAACACTCTAGTCGTAATAATTAGCATAAATGTACGATTAATCATTGCGATAATGGATATTGCTTTCCTATTTTTATATGAACCATTATCTCCATTTATTTTACTTTTTTACCATTTCTTATGGAATGGATTATCCTTTCAGTTAAAACACAAATATAAATTATACATACCCACTTGTAAAAAATCAAAATACCAGTGAAGTTATTACCCCTACAGTTATACCATATATTATACACGCTGGGTTTCTTTTCATATATGTTGACATGTTCACTGTCTTGCTTAATCTCTGCTTCAGTGTTTCCTTTTTCTTTTTCTGCTGCAATTACCACATCGCACTCGCTAACATTAGTTGCTGTTGCTATTCGTCCATGCTACTTACTTCATCTGCTACTTTTATAATTGGACGTGTGTATAGATACTCTAACCGTTTTTCATGTTATAATCACGTTTCGTGTCTTTTTTCACAGAAATCTACCCAGATTTGCTTAATTACCCTTACGTTCTCTTGGACATATAGTTATTAAAGTTTACTAAGCTAAGGATGTTACTAAGCTATTACTAAGTTTAGGATACAGCACTTTCAAGAGGATAATCTATACATGACCTCTTGTTTCCAGTGTATCTCCCGCTCGTTCGTTGATCTAAATTTTTATGTCTCCAGCCCAATCTCGTCACTATGTTTAGAAGTCGTTTCCCTTTGTTTTCTTCCCCATGAAAGTTATTTAGATGTGCATTAAGGTCACCTTAACTATTTATAAGTTGTCCTTTTGCATATTTTTTCAATTCTTTAATAGATCCTCATTTTATAGACCAGATGCTTTGTATACATTACAAAATATAACTTTATTTAGTTCTTTTTATATACACAAGCATCTACTTTGAATAATATATCCACGCTTGTAACCATCCACAGCTGACGTAATTCGATCGTCCGCCAAGTAAGTTTTATGAACAGCCAATACATTCACACACCTGCAGAATACGTTTTGAAACTCTGACTTAAATTTCTTTTTCCGACTAGTAAATTAATCATGTATCCGCTCTGAATGTGCCAGAAGTTTAAATTTACTATAGCTTTTATAGTCGCTTTTATTGTTTTTTTCCCGTGTATTGGTGCATTGTAACCTCTCTGGTTCTACCTTTGCCTTTTTTATTTTCTTTTCTGTCTCCCTCCACTTTCACCTAGAAGTAATGAAGATATATATATATATATATATATATATATATATATATA
>MNPL01002604.1:0-10292 GCA_002081605.1 Tropilaelaps mercedesae
ATATATATATATATATATATATATATATATATATATATATCCAAAAAAACAGTTATATCAAAAAGCTATTTTCTTGAAAATGAAAAAAGGAAATAAATAGCACCGCTATAATATGAAAATCTCTCTACCAGAAAAAATTCTCTGGGCTGCCACCGTTCCGCTCGGAAGGTTCTGTGAAATTACCCCCTTTACACAAGCAGCACATCGAGCAAAAACACCACAACGTTGCGCTAACGGCCGAATAAATATATATACAGAGACAGATAGACAGGCTGTGCTGTTAAGACCCACAGCGCGTGTTCAGAAGCGAAAGAGCTATTTAGATAGACAAATTTGATGGTGTGCATGCGTGAATCTTTTGATGGAGCTGCCGTGGGTTTGTTAGGAAGAGAAGGGGAAAAATACTTAAGAGTAAAAGATGGAGGGTGAAGAGGAAAGCGACAAAGCCTTAAGCCGGGGCCACTGAGGGGATGAGACGGCGAACGATGATAATAGTAACGACTGATAGGAGAGAAAGCTCAGTATACCCACAGACGTACAGACTGTACAGGCGGAGAGGCGTTATTTGACCGACTTCAAAAACAAACCACAGAAGAGACATTGTTTCTGACTAGAAATAATAACGGTCAAATTAGCCGCACCACAGCAGAAGACTCAGCAATAGCAACAAAAAGAATCACTAATACAATCGTGCTTGTGCATGATAACAAAAACACAGAGTCATCGTTCTACAATAAAAAAATTGGTAAGCATAAAAGAACAATGAATAATAATAACAATATGAAGAAAATAAAACTAGGCATCATAATAACAATAGATCCAGCACAAGATGATTACAGCATGGTTAACTACGTGTATTTCCAATGTTGGCGTATTTCCCTCGTAGGCGTAAAAGTACACATTACGGAAATAGGTCTTTTTTAGTTTTAGTAGACCACTCCTCTGTGGCGTGCAGGAGGCCTCTCAATAGCTTAGCCCTCAATCTGTTCAAATTTCAACGAAAGAATGAAGCGCTGAAGATGCCAATAAACGACGTAGTACCTCCGCATCGCGGACGCACAGCCACGACACGCCATAGAATTCACCGGCCTTAGGGCTTTCAATTTCAGCTTTAGTTAGCTAATGATCCCATAGCCGGTCGTAGTGGCTTCTAGAAAATCCTTGTTGGACATTCACTGGTAGCAATAAGACTTCGCACAGCTGCAGCGCTATTCTTCTATTGCTAAGCTCTACCGTTCGTAAAACATAATATATGCGAGCAGTCTGTTGTAAAGGACGAGTGGACAATTGAAGTAGTTCGTAGTTTCTGTATGTGCTGCGTGTGTAAATGCCGACAAACTTCCTCTCTCTCTCTCTCTTTCCCTTACTATTTGTACATATACACACACAATATTCTCCAAAAGTTACGTATTTCTAATATATTGACATATGGAACGGCAAGCCATACTTCTAAAGCGTCAATGAACAATCGTATCGCATCTTTATGCCGCTGCAGTACAAGCAAGAGTAGTTATAGAAAAAAGACCTATCACGGTTATAGGAAATAATGTTGCGTCTTGACGTGGGCATTATCGACAAAACAATATAACAGGTTTGTTAAAAAGAAACTCACTCGCTACAGACCACCCCGCTAGGGAGGCCTAAAACGTCTGCACGAACCTTTGAAACACCCGCCGTTGCTTTAAGGCAGAGTCAGAATAGAGAGGCACCGAATCGTCGAATCCGAAGTAGAAAATA
The DNA here is from genome assembly GCA_002081605.1 of Tropilaelaps mercedesae. Classification (NCBI taxonomy): domain Eukaryota; kingdom Metazoa; phylum Arthropoda; class Arachnida; order Mesostigmata; family Laelapidae; genus Tropilaelaps; species Tropilaelaps mercedesae. The sequence continues at coordinate 1,738 of MNPL01002604.1, forward strand.
ATACGATACTTCATCATTACCATCATCGCCGGCATAATCATAAGCAAGATTGAAAATAAGGATTGCGCACGAGGGCAGAATGGCGAATGGATGATATTACCTGCTGGCTCCCGCTGTCGTTAACTCGTCATAAAAGTGAAAATGCGCCAGCCAGCTGTACAACAGTCGGCCAGTGTAACAACATCAGAGTGAAGCAAGTGTTTTATATCCTTTGAAAGTATTCTGACAGAGGAATAGAGTCAAAAAATGAGCGAATTTATAAAGGAACTTCATATCAAATCAACGAAAGTGCGCGCAGAATAAAAACTATATTCATCTTTTTTTTTTTTATTTTTTTTAGCCTTGCAGTGCTGCCGTGTTGCCACGTTTTTCCATGATTTGTGATTCGTCATGCGATAGTACTGTCATCATTTGTCACGAAGCACTGGCACGGGGAGATCATGGAACAAACACGACAAAAAGTAAATACGATCTAATCTCAACCAAAAGGAAGATGCTTACTTAATCATCTATGATGATCAAAGCGTGGCATGATAACGATAATGATTATAATAATAAGACGACGTAACAATGAAAGCGATTGTTGCAGTTTTGTTATTTCATATATTTCCTGTGGATATGTTTGCTTTTTCGACGGTGACTGGACATTGGTATGTGCAAGAAAGAAAACCCGCGTTGAAACTGGCAAAACTTCGAAGTGGGCTTTGAAGGTCACCGTCGTAAATTTCAAACACAATGAAAACCGTACCGAATATAAGAGAGAAAGAGAGAGTCGCCAAGCGATGAAAAATGACAAGTTACTGCCGTACTTATCTGTAAATTTGCCCCTTTTTCATCGACTAGATTTCATTTAAAGCGATCGGCTACTTATACGTGATAAAGCAGGGGTATAAGAGCGTGCGGGATATTCCTTACTATTAGCACTGCACCCTTGAATAGCTTAGCAGGGACATAAAGAACTCATAAAAATTGCCACAACCTGGTGCACTTATAATAAATCCTAATCAAGTGTAAAATATTGCCACCAAAAATGCCTGTCTATAAATATAACAATAAGTCCTTTTCATTAGCTTTGATCCCAAACGCAGAATCGCAGTTTGCTTTGATACTGCTCCAACTTCACATTTTGCCAAAGAGATTGAGAACCAGAAAAAACTACGCGTGTGAACAGTTAGCTTGCTTGACTTAAGACTTGTTTATTTTATTGCACTTTGTTTGCTGATATTTCTTATCCTAATGGTATCGCTGTAATTTATTTTATTGATTTTTTATCGCTTTTCTAACCGGTTTATATATATATATATTTCCGAGTAGTAAAATATTCTCATTTAATATACCCCCGTTGTTTCTCATTTTGAACGAAACCTGTGCGGCAATTTTCGGTCGCATGTTCTACGGTACGTAATATAAAGACGGTTCCCATGAAACGAGTTGGCATCGCCAAGTCTTTCTCCGAAGAGCGATTACAATTGTTGTTAACGTTTTGGCTCCCGTTTGATAAACGTAGAAAAACCCTAAGTCAAGTCGAGCACAGCCGACGGCACCACGCTGTTCATTGCCCTTGTCCCACGAACTCGCGTAAGTACACCAGACGAATCGTCGTGTGAGCTCACAGCATTGCTATGCCTTCCTACGTTCATGCTGCTGCTGCTGCTGCTGCTATAAAAGCCATCGGACAATTGCTCAAGTTCATCCATCAAGTTAACTGGCAGTGAATGCCGCTTGGAGGCTTTTGGATTTCCCTTTTGTTGTACCTGCAAATGCAGTGGCGGCATTTGTTTTGCTCATTGCTGCGTCGTTCGCTGTTACTAGCGGAATTGTTATGCACAGGGGTGTACTTAAAAGAAAATAGGAAACATACCACCAGCTTCATTTAGCCCCCGTTCCTACCCTCCCGTCAGAACGACGAATTATTTTACTAATCCATTTACATTAATGCGGCTTCTACCCATTAAAATAATTATCTCAGTTTAGAGCATACGCAGAAACACACCAACATAGAGACATACACACACACACACACAAACACGCATACTGCGCTCATTAGCGTAAAGCTATTACGGGGCCGTCTTGTCTGGTCGACCTATTTTTTAATTAATGTTATTGACGATGGTTTGCCCATGTAGTCTACAGTTAGATCTAACTAGCGACGATGGTCGAATCTCGTGGCAGGATCTGCTTTGTTCGTTCGACCGGTGCACGATAACCGCGAAAACAACGCCGTCATGAAACAAGTATAATAGATCTACTACCACTGACTCACCTGCTACGAACGAACTAGCACGAATACGCATTTCGTGTACTACACGCGAAACGTGTAACTTGCTTGCTCCCAGCAAGCTATGTGCTAAAAAGTGCACAGCTGTAAACGTACTTGTGTGCTAGCGGAGCTAGTTTACACCGTCGCGAGGTGCCCCTGACAACAGCGGTTCGTACTTTTTTTTTTATGTCTGACACTCGATTGTGAGGTTCGTTCTATTCGATGACCTCCTCCTCCGTCCTAGTAACAGGAAATCTGCTGTGATTGCGATTCGTTCCTTCCTATTCGTTAAGTGGTTTTTGTCATGCCAAGCCACGTACAAACAACAATCATAGGAGGTGCGAAGGCCTTTATCTGATGGCCATTTATTTTCAACATAAAATTCACCTTTCGTAACGAACAGTATTTGTTCCATGCATTTCATCATTAGCGCACTGGGTGAAGGTCGATAGGCTCCAAGTATGAAAGCTGACCTTACATAGGGCATGATAAAGCATTCATTTCACATGATCGCGATGATTTATGCGTTTCGGCTTTTCTCCCTACTTCAACGATATTGTTTTCGTCCTGTTTAGTTCAGTTACAGCTACCCTCTATTGCCGAAAATGGACGAAGAGTCATCAACGAAATGAGTACTACAGGACAGCCATCCAGTAGATTCAACTGTGCAGGTTGTCGTCGTTAAGGGAAGGCGATAATCGACGAGAAAAAGTAGCTCTTTTTCATCCCAAACGCCAATTTTGCTCGAACAGTCTACTACTGCACGATTCTATATACACGTTTACCACGCATTTAATCGCACAGCATTAAATTGAGTTAGTTCCGCCAACGATGTTATCGACATTATTTGCATGCACGTACATGAGCTGTGGTACTGTTCTGCCTAAAGTTTATGAAATCAAACTTTGGCGGGTACTTGTCAGCGATGTTGAGGCCGTGCTCATGTTAGCACGACAGTGTTTCCTATGCTATAGACGGCTGTGTGCGTTTTATAATCTTCTTCAATGCACGTTCACGTATTATAATGAAATTACTCAGCATTCTTCAATAGCCGTCAAACAGTGATCCTTAATCTGCGCGTATGCTAGACCCAAAATAAACGAACCGTTAAGGTTAAATTTAATGATATGTTGGTACGTATAAATTACGGTGCTACCAAAAAAGGACCGTAGATTCCATGAGGAGTTCTCAATTTTGTGGGACGTGAGTGATATGTGTTGCAAAATAATGAAAAATAAATACCAGCTTCTATTTCGTCGTTGTCATGGGACGTGCCCGTTCGTATCGTACCTATCATGATTAATGGTGCCGTCGTACTTCTTCGCTGGCCGTTACAATATCGGGACGCGCACACTTTTACAACGCGGCCGACGGTGTTGTTCATGTGTTTGCCTTGATGAGAATTCCGTTGTGTGTGTGTGTGTACTGGCGTGTAATTACTGAACATAGAACAACCATTATTACTATTATTATTATTATGATTAGTATTGTAGTCGTTATGGCCGTATTATGAAGACAATGCGATGTCGGTGTTTTCGACGTAGTTTATGCGTTCGCATTTGATGGTTCTATTATGCGAACAATTTATTAGGGCACCCGTGATGCGATTATGCAGCCCAATTGTCGGAAGAGCCTAGCGACGGAGCTGCCAGAAAACGACAACGAACGAATCGAGCGTTGTGTTTTTCTTCTCTAGACTTCATTTTGTTGTTTCGCTGTTGATTCTGATTTATCGTTGTATTCATAGACAGCTTTGCATTCTGCGCCGACGTTTCAGAGGCGAGGCGATTTTCTATTGATACTAAGAACAATAATTACTGTCATTTGTCTACTATGGCGTCCTGTGCGTCACATTTCTTCGACGGCACACTTGAACATGTTTTCTTAGTAAGTTGCGCTAAGGGTTGAAGGGAGTCTTTTTTCTTGTCGAAGACTAAGAAACATGGTTAATACATTGCATGAGCTTCATGTAGAACATCTTCCCTATGCCAAACGACGTGAAATTCGTCGTAATAGAAGCAGAAATATGAACGACTTCCTGGACTAGCGCGATTACCTCTCTGCAACCGAGCCGCTTTAGCTGCCTTAGGCTGCCGTTCGAGGCGTATAGTGAAATTGTTTTAAGAACTTCTAAGTTGTGCATGCGTTCACGTATTGATGAACAGTTTTTCTCGGAAACTCTCAGCTATAATGGCAAAACGTCCATTGCTTCTACGGTGTACGGTTTTTGCAGCAATCGTCGGGGTATTGAATTAATCTCCAAACGCGTACCCTATAAAAATTGTTTGTACAATCATCAACTGTTCGCAATTGAGTAAAACTGTTCGTGCAAAAAACTAGCCTTTTCTCACTTGTTTACAAATCTATGCTCAAAAGCTTTAAAAAGCCACAATGCAAACGTTCAACTAAAAACTAAACATGTATAAAATTCCTGCCTGTGACATTTTCTAACTTAACGACCGGCAGGTAAACTCATTTACTGCACTACTCGTCGACTAACGAAAAACTGAACGTGTTCGTGTTTTCGCTCTATCGGGGCACTCCGTTCGACGATCGTAGAAAAAAATGTCTATCTCATGCCGTCGACTGGTTCGACAGCCGCTTCCAAATCATTCGTCGCTTTTCGGTCATAAGGCGTCTCGTTTCGCTAAGGGTACCCGTTGGTTTTTTCCCACGAGAAAGTAGACAAGTAAACAAGGGCGTCCATATCCGTACATTCATAACGTCATCGATTATTCGTCTGTAGCCGAGTTCCAACTGCATTTGCACTGTCATTCTACCAGTCTGTTGTCGTCGTGTAACTGAAGCTGTGCTTGTTTTTTTTTTCCCGCTGTGCAGACCTCTGCAGACGCCCAGGCTAGTGAGTCATAGACAGTCAAGCTCAAGTTCAAGGACAACTGCTTTGCTGACGACTTCGGCTCAGTTTGGTCTCTCGCCCCCTTCGCAAGTGTTTCTTCCGCCATTTTAGTTACGGATTTTTTCTGTCAACGATTCGAGTATTGTTGTTGCTGCTGTTGTCGTTTGAGTCGCTTTCGCCCAACATGCTGAAGGCACGCTTGCCCGTTTCATAAACGGACGTCCACAGAAACACGATTCTCTGTCCGCTTCGTGTCACAGATATACCTACCCACCAGTTTATTTGTGTTTCGTCATATCTACCGAACCTTGTCTGTGGTACTTGGCCGCAGCGTTTGTCCGTTTGTTGGCGAATTGGCACCGTTTGTTGATACCGTCTGTTGGTTTTTTTTTTTTGTTCTTTATTTTACTTCATCTTCACGTGAATATCTGTTTGCCATTGTATTTTCTCTGCGCATCCTTTCTTTTTGTTCGCTTCCTTTCCCAGATGCTCACCCGTTCGCCCGTTGTTCGTCCCTTCAGTTTGTGTTTCCTCTGACCAAGTTCATGGCTACGACCCCGGCCACGAATCAGCAGTCAGCCAGCGAATGGCTACGTCAAGACGGTGACGGCGTCGCTTAATGCGAGGGACTTCGTCGGATTCCTGCCACCTGCACCTGTGATTACTGCTCCCGCTGTTGTTGTCTTCCTGCAGCCGATGCAACGGTTACGGACAGTTCCGCCTGTCTGCCGGTTTCGCTGTTATGGCCGGTGCCGCCGGTTCCCGGGTGGCTCTGCCGACGAATTCCTGCCCGTCGAAGTCGGCCGACTCGAGTAGCTGTCGGGTGGCCATGCCATTGCCAGGTCGCGGCGGCAGACGGGCATCGCGGCACGTGGACGTATTTCTGTTCGGTCGTCGCCGGTCCTTGCCAGAGGTCCAGTCTTGCCCGTCGCTCGTGATCATCGTAGTAGTAGTAGCAGCAGCAGCAACAGCAACAATAACAACGACGGTAGAAGTGCTCGTAGCGGTTCTGGAAATGGCGATAGGCTCGTCGCGCAAGACACGCGACGCCAGACACGAGACCGGCACGGGACGATTCGACTTTCCGGGCGGCATTGGCCGTCACCACGGCCGTCGGCGACCGCAGTCGGGCCGGCCGGCCAGCCGTCGGTCGGTCCGTCCGTCGGGTCGGCCAGCGCCTTCCCGCTTTCACCCGGCGGGCGGCCACCGTTCGCTGTTCGCTTTGTCTGCGCTCGGCCCAGCGGTCGTGCCGGAAGCCGAACGGGCACGGTCACACAATCCACGTAGGGGGATCACCAACCGAATGTCGGCAATCGCCGTAGTAACCTAGAGCGGCCGGCTGGCAATAGCAGACACCGGGGAACCGCGAACAGACCCCCCTCCCATTTCATCACCCTCCTAAAAATTGACGTTACAGAACGCGCGCGCGCGCGCGCGCGCGCGCGTGTAGCACGTGGCCCGTCCACGTGCGCGGCCATCACTGGACATAGCGTGTTTGTGTCACGACGACGGTAACCGCACGTCATCGGTCGATGCAGGTCAATGCGAGAATAGTTTCTTTGAGAAATCGCAGTGCTAACAGCTTCCGACAGAAGCTTGAGCTGTCGTACGAGACTGTGCAGTCGCCCGGGGGGCATCTACAAGTTACGCGCTGATGGTATCGAGCTTATCCGTCGGAAATTGGACGGAAATGTTTTTCCTCCCTCAAATCGTGTACGCGTGCCGGTGCAAGGGTAGCATCCTTTCATCGATCGCCGTGACAACGACGTAGCACGAAGAAAAATCGCTATATCGACTCGTTTCGCGCCATTCGTGCGTCGTCGTCGTCCATGGATGTATCGATGGCTGGTGGGCGGCTGGGCTGAAGAAGAAGGGAAAACGAACGAAATTCAGCCAACCGTATGAAGTGGTCTGGCCAACAGACGGAGTTCCGTTAGGCGAAACGGAAAACGGTCGGACATGACTCGAGACGACGCGGTGGTGCCGCCGGTCGGAGAAAGTCTCCGCCGCATCTGTTCGCCGTTGATCCTTAGGCCGCACCATCGCCGTTCCTACCGATGATGACACTGATGCCGATGATTTCGCTTCTGGCGGGTGCGTCGACGGCGGATGTCCCCCGCCGGCGCCCTCCGTCTTCGTCTCTGTCGGCGTAGACGCGTGCACGAACGGACGAACGCTCGGAGATAGTGGCGATGCCGCCGCCGCCGCCGGTGGTAAAAGTGATAGGCGAGCCTCTCTCCGACCGTCGTCATGGTCGTGGCAGTCGGTGGCCGTCATGGCGTCGGGTGTTGCCGTCAATTGCACGCGCGCCATCGCCGGGTAGGGCCGCCGCCGCCGCCGCCGCCGCCGCCGCCGACAACAACGATGACCTGCCGCATCGGACGGTGCCCGGCGTGCGTTTGTTGTTGACGCCGGGCCAGTCGCCACCGCAGCACTAATGGTAGTACGCTTTACAGAAAGCGAAATCTTTCCTTTTGGAACCACCACCGCCGCCGCCGCCGCCGCCGCCGCCGTCGCCGTCGTCTCTGGCGATGTCAGTGATGATGGTGATGGCTATGCCGTAACGGTAACAGGCTACAACGGCGACTGATGTTTGACGGCGGTGCCAGCGAAAGGGACCCATCGTGGGCACGTGAGCAGCGGTAAACGCGACGGGTCTACGCGATGACGCGAAGGGACTACCGATGCAGCTGCTATCGACAAAGACGGTGTCGACGTCCTTTCGACGGGGCAGTGATAGCGGCCGCCCCCCAGGCAACCGCGGTGGCGGTCTCGGGTCATCGCCACGACAACAACAACAACAGCGACACGAGACGTCGGCAATCGTCCGTCTCATCAGAATCACCACCGCCGTCGCCGTCCTGATGCTGCTGGTGGGGATGATTCTGATGGCGCGAGGACGGTCGCGACAACCACGAACGACCGCCACCGAAGCCAGACCGGAGACAGGACCGTGCTACCGTCGTTGTCTAATGCCGCCGCCGCCGCCGCCGCCGCCGCCGCTGTTGTTGTCGTTACTCCCGTTCACGACGAGTACGAGCACAGCAGCGGCGACGACGTCGTCGGCGGCGGCCGAACGAAACCGAACGAGACGGGACGCCGGGACGGACCAACGGACACCCCGGGGATCGTCGCTCGTTCGGTCGTTGACAGCCGATAGCCGCCGCGTCGGATCGTGGAATCAAGGCGAAGGACAATCAGACACACAAACACACACAAACACCCAACCTTCATGTTGACGTCACACCGACGATTTACACCAACAACAGCATCAACATGCCACGCCAAAAGTCTCACAGCCGATACACACACACACACACACAACGGAAACACACATACATACAAACGACCACAAGGGCGGATGCGACGGCACACGCGTACTTGGTCTTTGACCAAAGCAGAACAGCATATATATATATATATATATATATATATATA
>MNPL01002608.1:0-22115 GCA_002081605.1 Tropilaelaps mercedesae
ATATATATATATATATATATACAGTTTATTATTATTATTATTATTAATATTATTAATGAATTGAATTCGCGATAATAATATTTACTGCCACTAGTAGAGCGAGTTCATGGGGATAAAGCTGTGGTCAGCTAAATATATAAATACTATTCTACATCTGTGGAGCTATATACCCGTAATATCCAATTTATATTTTGTATATTTGTCGAGTTTGCAGCATTTTCGTAAAAACGATCTTTTTACAACTCTTTATCGCTTCGTAGATCAAACATCCTTGAGATTTTTTTCGGCCGTTCTTTAAATTTGTGAGATTTCTGAGATCTATGAGTGTTTTGCTTTCAATACGTTTTACCTATCAAGATTCTTCCGTAACTTGCAAAATCGAGATAGTCGCACAAGATCTGGCAATGATATAATGGTTGGAATGCTAAATAATCTTGACATTATATAAGAATGCTCATTGATTTGTACCTGGTATCGATTCGGTTCCGATCACCGATATAGGCAGAAAACACAACACACAGCAGGTAAGAAACGCAATTAAAATTCCCATTTTTTGTCAGCGTACTACTCATCGGATGATTATTCAGTATTAGGCTGGATATATGATTCGTTTGGATGATGGAAATTGTTGTTCTGCATCGGACACTCGTTTTTTCGTCAGATCGCCGCAAAAAATTCAACTGATTTGTTGATTAAAGGCGTTTCACTAGAAAAGGGTTAAACTCGAGAACTAAGGTCCTCATAGCTGCCTTTTCTAATCAATGCTCCGCTTGGGCACGAAATCGATCCCGCAAGCAATGATAATCCTAGCCCGTTAACAAAGGTTGAATGAGGACTAGGTTTAGGTACGCTGACAGCTGACCAGTTAGGTTAACCAAAGAAATAAGTATTGTCGCGTGTGATAGTGCTGCCCGAACCTAAATCATACGTTTTTGTCATCTGTACTTTTTGCTATCAGTATCTGCTCTGAAACAATTATTTTAGGTAATATTTCATTTACATAATTTTGTTTCGGCTTAAACGTGCAGACGCGCTAACTCTGTTCTGTTGAAATATAGAAATATAGATAGGTGTTCATATATTCAAGAAACAGAATCTATCATACATGTGGTGCCTAGTACACTGATTAAATCGATTACCTATTTAAGGACTCTTCTAATATCCTGCAAGATTCGAAGCTTCTTCTCATTACTACGAACAATCTTGATTAGGCAAAGAGTTAAATACGTAAAAAGTCTGTGTGCTAGTGGAGGTTTCCACCGCAAGCCCGTAGATGACCACGAGAATTCACTATACCAATTGCTACATTCGTAGCTAGCTATTTATTCGCTCTAATCGTGCTACTTGTGTCTTCTTACGAACCTGCGAAAAATACGGAAACGCACAACACTGATTTAATGCCAAGCAGCCTTCACACACAGTCTTTAAATAGTCAAAATATAATATCCGCCTACGTTGCGGGCCAATCATTTGAGGAACATAAGTCCTTTTTTAGTAACTCGAGTTACTATCAAGCCATCTATAGAAAAAAAAGGGACTTGAACATAATAACAACCGGCCATTTATATGATAGCGAGTTTTCGACAGTAAAAATAAGGGGAGCTCGATGCTAGTCGTTCTAAGGTTCTTATAAAGCAGTTAATGCTAATTTTTAATAGATAATTCATGTCATGCTGTATAAACTGTCAACCTTTTGGTACTTATGTTAAAACAAAACAGTTTTGGATAGGGTATCTTGAAGAATGTAATAGAGAAACCGGCAATATCTTCTTTACTAGAGGTAAGATGTTACCTAAAACCTAAAACGTATCTTTAAAATATAAGATACATGACCAGATGCTTTTATTTGCAATAATATATTTCACATGCTTGGAAGTTTTCGTGACAACGTTTCAAAACATTCCTATATATCTCAGCTCTTAGAGTAAATAAAGTTTGCCTGAATAAAATCAAAGTTTACACAATATGAAGTTATAAAGTAACGCATAGAGTTTATAAATAATCGAATTAGTATTTCGCTTGCTGGGAACACAAACATGTGGAGATATTTTGGAGCGACGGGAACCCTTCAACAATAAGATTGGCATATAGCGATATTTATATCATGTTGACCATAGCTATTATTTCTTCGATTTGCTTTCCAGTTTTTGAACTATTGACCGCTAAGCTAGATAGGTAACAACAATATTTTTTTATTTTAATGGTCTATTAGCCACGCAGCGGAATCGGCACTCTGGGAAGTTCTCTATGGCTGTATACGCGCCATTAAAATTGTTTTCTTATCTCAATGTCGGTATTGATAGTAACACTAAGGAAATTGACTGCCCTCTTCACTTCATGGAAGCAACTAAATTAAGGTAATGTCAGCGATGGCTTCAACCTTTAACGTCGTTTTAGCTTGTTTTTCTAGCACAGCATGAGGTATTGCGTTGTTATGAAATAGCAATATGGTGTGCCTTTGATTGCCGCTTTATTCACGCGTCTCTTCTCGACACATTTGAAGGCATTTATTTTTGTTTCTCACCCAATATCTCAAAGTAACAGGGCTCCTTGGGTATTTCTTGTAGGCTCCATTATCGCTTTAGGCCAAAATCTATCCAGTTCTGCCATTAGACCCATTGTTTGGCTTAGTTTTTCTCGGGGATCTATAGAGATTAATGCATGTCCAGCCAATCACAACGCCATGCGTTACTCAACTCTTTTAATTATATATATGCGGGTTGTACATAGAATGCACCCGGGTTGCACACGAATGTACTCCAAATCTGCACCAAAGTGGATTCATGGGGAATTCATTTTACATTTTTTAAATATTTTCAAATTTTTTACATTTACTGACTCTATTTCTTGACAAATATTGGAGAATCTTGACCCGATTCCCTTATTAAATCCAATTGGTTCAGCAGCCTAAAATTGTAATATGAGTTTTTTTAACCTCCTTATCTACATCACAAAAACGCTAGCTTGTAGGAAGGGGTAATACCAACTTTCTATGGATTCATCAAACGTTGACGCCGCCAGCTGTCGTTGATCTTATGTACTAAACGATATATTTACTTCTAAATTCACTATCACCATTCTCACTAAACATATTACCCAAACACCCTCAAACTAGTATATATAAGATAGTAGTAATTTTTTGACAAAATTTCGTCTCTTAGTGAAGTTAGCTCAAAGTTACGGCCGTTCAAATGTAATATCCACATTCCTTGGGTTATCTTTGTATGCCGTGGAGTAAACTGGCAAATTTAAGAGGTGGCTAAATTGCAAAAGTGTTTACCAAACAAAACATGTATGATCAGCAGGTTGAAGAATACCATCAAAAACATTTTAAGGTGGAATTAGTCTCCAAAAGAATCCCACTTTGAAAAAGTATTTTTGGGCAGCTCCAGTATTAGACACTGCAGAGGCACTTCAAAAATCAAATGACCGAAAAAGTAAATAAATGTACTAAACACTTCATTTTAAATGCCCTGCATGTATAACTCTAGTCGGCAGAAACCTAGCAGAGATAGTTGTGTTGTATTTGGTATTTCTTTTAGCAACCGTGACTCTCCAGAAAATGTGAAGGATCAAGTCAATCAATCATTAAAAAAAACTTTCATATCTAATCTAAATTAAAAGACGAAATGAATGTGAGGTAACATCTATTCAATTTAACATCATTAGAGACAACTCGCTCTAACGGAAATCAGCTGCTCAGCACAAATATGGCAATTTCATCTAATTCACACCATAAAATTTTTTTACATGATACAGCCGATGCACACAAACCTATGAATGGTCTTTGTTAAGCAAATATTTCCTCGCAGAACCCCGGGGCTGATTTTATAGCTGAATATTGAGCAGAGAAAGAAAAAATTGTGAAGTCATCAGCCTTCTAATTGATGCGTGTATTAATTTCCTGGATATAATTATAGTCGTTGTTTTCCGAAATTCTCGACCATCATTTTCTCTTTCATTGAGTTTTACACCCATGCGGTTACAACCTATCTTAAAAAAACCACAAGCACCATATAAGGAGAGATAATATTTTTCTTAATATAAAGACTTAACGCTTAGTTTCCTTAACGTACGTAGTGACGTGAGAGTCTGTCTCTGCAAATTTTTTTTAAATTATGTCTAGACTTATCTGATACATTGAATACATACTGTTGAGTATTCAGGGATGTAGTAACTAATATTTATTAAATCTAAAGACAATTATGTAAACTTCAAACTATACATTATTGGTACACTCCTCCGTGACATACGTGATGATGCAAATGCTTTCTAGAGCATAGCAAGTGTAGGAACTTCGTTGAAGGACGGTGCCGCAAGGGATGACGAACCGGATGTCTGAAAATGTTCTCCAGCTTGTAGGTGGTGTTGAGAACTTGAGGCAAGATGCGTTCTCGAATGTGTGTGGTGGTGATGTGTATGATGATGAGCCATATCGTACCCCTGGTGATAGCCTCCCGTCCGTTCTTGATGGTAGTACGAGTGGTGGTATTCCCCGGAATTTAATCGGTAATCTGAAGACCATGACTGATGAGCCAACTGGGCTGAAGTTTGCGAAACCGGATCATCCTAGTACGCAATTTGCACAGAACAACGATTTTATAATAAATAGCTAAAATCGTTCTTTCCGGCATAATTAATAATAGAAACACTGCAAGATGTTTTTAGCATACTTTTACTCTTACTGCTATTTTTGAAAATCAAAGCGTACCTGAATAATATTGTCCATAGTGGAGAAAAATCTCTGGCTATGCTCACTATTAGGATCGTCAACTGAGGCGACATAGCAGTCGCCAGTATGTTGAGGATTGATGAGGCCGGAATCAGCGTGCTTTACGGCAATCTGGGACGAGCTAACGGAGCATGGCGAATATCCAGAATAGGCAGAGTGTGGTGCAGGAACGGGTTGAAGGAGATCTCCATGCTGCACAGGCAAGGGATGACTGGATCTGAGAATATATTAGACACATTTAGGTTAAGTGTAAAACCAGTATTACTCCCTATGGGATCCGTGTTTTATTATAAGCACAGGGCTTCGTCCTCGCTTCGATTTATTTGCATATCAATCATGTTCGTGTATCGTGAGTGTATGTCCGCAAACTAACGAATATAGCAATTTGGAAAACATTTTTGATTGATTGGTATTGTCAAAGCCGAATTTGTCCTTTCACCAAATTAATAAGAATTTTCTATACGGCGACTTCTAAAGCTTCTGTGGGAGCTTTAAACTTGGTTAACTAAGGTGATGTGGTTAAAATTATTGATTGCGTTTCCCAATATAGTTATTGCCATAGAATTATTATAAAAAGTCTATGTTAGAGCTATGGGGGTACTAGTATACCCACCTATATGTAACCTTAAATGCTTCTTGCCTCTGTCCCGTTCCGGAAACCAGCTGGTGTGAATGAGATACGAGAGGGTGTGAGCGCTTGTCGCTGTCCTCGCTTGATCGGTCGTTAGACTCGCCACCGGTGGAGCCCGGGGCATTCCACTCATGAGTTGGCTTCTCAGCTGCTATACTTGGAGGCTGGTACAAGTCAAATGGTGATTGATGATTTTGGTGATGATGATGTTGCATAGAAACTCCTGAGTAGTCATTGTAAGGGCTTCCACCTGTTGGCTTCGATGCCACAGGGAGAGCAGGATGACCCGACTGAGTTGATGGTCGTGTGAAAGGACTCTGACCGGCATAGCGTCGCTTCACTCCAAGCGAACAAACGCACTCGAACGGTGGGCACGAACACTGCGAGCTTAATGGCAATTGAGGTGGCAAAGGAATTGGTGGCGCTGAAGGCGGTGGGGGATAAGTAGATGATGGTGGAAGCATTGACAGTCGCTCAACTCGTGAGACTTTCACATAATACTCGTAATCCACCTCAGACGTCCATGTAGCGGCAGGTCCACTGGATAGAACGGCAGACGGATGCTGTCAGAATATTTCAAGAACAGCAAAAACACATATTACTTATTAAGCTGTTTTTATCGATTACACATTTGTTTATTTGTCTGCTAGTTACAGAAAAATCCTACCTAAAGGTTGCAGAAGCCTGATTATCGACATATACTGCCAATGCACTAACTTGCTGTGAAAACACGTCCTATTTGTTGGCAGACGGTTAAAAAGGTGCTTTCTTGCCGCAGTCTCGAACCTAATATATAACTGCGCAACACGCTTTCTAGAACAAGTAAGGAATTTTTGTATTTTGCATTTTGCGTCTATATTTATTTTCGTGACAAGCATTAGTAAAATGTAAGTATTGAGGTAAAAAGTTACCTATGCAAGCGGTAGTTAGCTTATTTTACATGCAACAGACAATCCAGAGCAAAGCAATCGTTCCCAAAACTTTCTAAAAGCTCAATTTCTGACCGGCCACGGGAAAATTTTATTTCAGTACAATCCTTAATTCCATAAGGTAATTTGTCCTTCAATTTTTTCTGGCTGCGGAATTGTGCATCACACTACCCAAATCCAGTATTTTTGCAGCTTTTTGGAAATAAATGTTGGAAATTCCAACAGAAAGCTTGTTTTGCTTACATATTGTGTATAACATACTGTGTATACGGCAATATATATATATATATATATATATAATGCAGCTTCCATAATGACAGACAATGCAGAATCATTTGCTAGTGCATCCAACCAGCTCCACAGGGGATGGCATTGTAAAGCGTTTTCCTTTAATTGGGGCAAACATGGTTCTTAGGTGAAAGATTTTAAGCCTAGATACACCCTACATCATATGAGTATTTGAAGAACCTTGGGAAGTAACAGGTGATCACTAGTAATTTAAATATGCGTAGAAAGCGCGATTTGTTAAGCATCTTTATTGTTGCTTATTACAGTATGTATTTATAGCGCATTTGTTTTATATTCGCTGTTTCGCTAGTCTAACAAAGCATTCACTGCGCTTAATAGGCGACAGTGCGTTTGATGCTTATATTATTATGTTATTGACGACGACGAGCAATGAGTCGTTACCATTAGCGTTCCTTGACCAAACAGGCTATTGCACAAAACACTTTAACATCTACATTTCCAATACCACCTGTTTTTGTCGCGTTTTGAGAGGGAACTACAGCACAAAGATATAAACATCGGCGCCCCTCAGAAAGGTGTTCATTGTGTCCCGATGGCTTAAAAATTAAAGAGGTTTCCTGGCAAGTAGAAGACCTTAGTAAAACTTTCGGCTAACATTAGTTTCATCACACTGATTTATCCCGCTTTCTGAGGCATTTTTGTTTAAGAATATTGGTGCAGTCCTATTGGACTCAGATTATGCCTAGTTCCGTTAAAACTAATACAAGACGGCTTCATTACCCAATAGTTACCATATTTTTAGACAGATGAATTATATAAACAAAAGTCATTGTGTATTTAAATAATCCTTTATATTGTGGTTTGAAGTGTCCTTCTTCAACAAATTTCACTATGGCAGTTAATCTATTTTCTCCACCTAATATTGATGTACACTAATTAAAAGGTTCTTAAGCTATAAAGCATTTAGGTAGTATGATCAAACTACGTATTGTGTTGTATATACTCTAAGAGTGAGACTTTTGTATTTGCAACTATGCAATGACAAAATGAACCATTTTTATGTGGAACATACATTGGGACTGTTTTTTAACGTCTTGCCTGAGTGTTGACGTCGGAAAAAACGATCAAATCAAAATACATGAATCCATACACCGAAGCTTTTTAGAACAATAAAATCAGCTACAACTTGTCACCAATTTATAAAAGAACCTTTTCATATGGTGGATTCTAACGAAGGCCACGTTTGTAAGAATAAATTATACAGATCCCGAGGAGGTTCTTTTGATATTTAAAAATAGAATTAATTTTACTAATTCCCAATTCAGTAATAGGCAATGGCAAGGACTCTTTTGCAGAACCGATATGAGGATCATGTCTGCATCCAACCCACATTATACAAATACATAGCCATTGATCTCCTAGAATCAGTTGGGAGAACAATACACAGTGTTGGGAAACGCACCAGCTGTATGTATTCATCTCTTTGATTTCGCCCACCTGAGGCATGTGTTTGATCAGTGCGCAAAGCAAAGCGGAATCTAGGGGTGAAAATGAAATGTACACAATCGATTTAGATTTCGAGAGATGCAGCACGTCCACTCTGGCGATGCCGCTAGTATATAAACTAACTGCTTCAAAAACACGTTATATTGAAAATAATAATGGTATTATATAGAGTTCGGGAATATTGATTACTATAACCATGACGCATGATGACTGTTTCAGTGTAGAAATTTCTAATCTCAGCTCCATTATTCTGACAGTATTAACGTAAAATTGCCGTATAAGCCTTTGTACCAACTGAACACATTTGCATTCACAAATATTGCTGTTATTGTATCATTTGATCATTATAATTCCGACGAAGTCCATAACTCCATTGTGATTCATTTTTCTGTATTGTGACTCAATCTAAGCAAGCATACATTAGCTACACAACTTAATATAAATCGAGCACAGCGCCGTTCCTTTCCGTCTTTAGCCGTTGTTCGGTTAAGCCGGTTTTTTATTGTTACTATCAGCATTGTAAGTCTTGTTTTAGTCTGCGACGAACGTTAAAGTTTTCAACTGTTTGTGATATAATTAGGCATTGTTAAAATATACCTATATATAATATATATCATGTTACATCGTGGTTTTTCTACCGAACCTCTTAAAATGAATCTTCACATTCAAGTTCAAGTTATTGGATCGAACATAAAAATATATAAAACGCACTTGATCGAATAATGGCTACATGCAGAGGTGGAAGAACGGTGCCGCAGAACAGGTTGAGGCCAATTCGTGCTTGCTGAAATTGTCGACGAACAGAATAAGTCGCAACAAACTATTGGACCTCTTTGAAATTCTAATATAATAACCGAGCCCTACGCTAATAACAAAATGTAAAAATGCGGACGAGGTCAATCAGTCGGACGGCACTTCTTGCGCGTCAACTTCTATTTTCCCCTGGGCCCAGGGTGAAGTTAATTAGTGCACAGCCATACTCGTCAGTTCTAGGCAAGCGGAACCAATTATCAGTAGCTATTTCATAAAAAATACCAGCTGTTCGGAAGCAGTGGAGAAGACTGAGCTCCATACAAACTAACGAATACCGCCGTTGAAGCGGGTGCAAGAACAACGGTAGCGGTAACGGCGGCGGCGCCAACAATAGCAACAACAACTGGGCGCGCTTACATTTTAACAGCACTAAGTATTACGTGGTTGTACGACAAAACACATTTACCGCATGATTCTAACGTGCAACATATTCAAAATCTAGGTTCTGCATAGACCACTATGTGATAATAGATACTTATTGTTGTATATAACTTACACATGATGCTTTATGTCAACATTGTTATGAATTTTTTAGTATCCTTCCTACTAAGAATTTAACCTTTGTAAGACTGCACTTTGGTTAGTAAATCATGGCTTTAGATGAATTGCAATAATTTACCTAAGAATAGGAAGAAATTCATTGCGAACCACTGCTGTACATTAGTACACAAACCTATCTTGATATGCTTTTTTTGCATGTAGCATCTGTATGAGTATTGGCTCAAACCGCTTCAGGTCGTGGTACATCATATACACTTGTCAGTTGACTTCTTTCTACAAATATTTAATGAAGTAATGCCAAGACGAGAGTTTGCATCTATGTTACGTTTCATGCAGGGTGTGCTTTTGAATAACGTTTCGTGCTGTGAAACGATTCTAAATCCACATAAATGGTATGCATTGACCCGTAGTACGACTAAAACATATTCCGTGTCCTGCTGTTGTCTAATTTTTTATACGTTCATTAAGTCAAAGCAGCAAGTGTTATTTCGAAACGCATGCCCTTACTCACAGTATAAACAAATCCACAGAAGTTCTCATAGTGTGACATGCTAAAAATCAAATATTTTTCCAAACATATGCGTTGAGCACTTCAGCTTACATTACAGCTTATTATGCGTAACGTAGTACAACACTGCAACAGGAATTCGGTGCATTCGCCACCGAATTGTGAATTCGCCATTTATGAATCTCTTAATTTCTGTCCCTATTTTTCAAATTTTGTCCATATAGTTCATTTAGAGCTTAATGACTTCAATACGATTACTACATAAAAATATACTAAGAAAAAATATTAACGATTAAAATACTTCAAAGCCTGTTATGTATGGAATGCTCCCGCCTATTTCTGCTTTCCAGCAGTTCAAAGAGGTCGGTTTTTGTCACCCTATTACTGGTACTGCGTATTTCTGAAACTGACATCTCTGTAAATACAGCCGTCATTGCTTTCACCGCATTAATTCAATTTAGTCTAATAATTTTTGAGTAGGTTAATAGCAAGTTCCTCTAAAACTAAATTGCAGTTATATCTTGCATTTCACAAAGAAGGATTGCAAGTGAGATCCCAAAAGTTTTATATAGAGGAACGTAGTGTTTTCTGATTGATAAGGAACAGTAAAGAACGAGTAGCTAATGACTTTGGCCAAAATCATATAAGGCAAGCAGTTTCGTCTATTTTACGGTATTAGAACAAATACAAGCGGGAATTGAACGTCTACAAAGCAGACTATTTGACTCTCAAACCCGTAGCCAGTCTCACCGAGTCCTCTAGTTTTTTAAAGAAAATTAAGATTTGAAAAACAGCTTAGTTTAAAATATAAGTAGAGCACCCGTCAATGAGCCATAGATAAGTAGGAAATCCGGCAGTTGTAGCTGATCGTTGAAGAGCATGCCAGCGGCGTTAGCGAAATTAAAGTGTGGCATATCTACAATTTCTTTTGTCACCAAAATTGAGTATAACTTATTATGATAAAGAGGGCGCATGTTTAGTTAAGTTTAACAAATCTAAAACATTTTGACTCAGTTTGACTAAAGTTATTTAAGGATTCTTCAGTGCAATTTACGACCAGCGAAAACTTCATGCATCCACATTTAGGCAGTAGTGAGTTTCTATGTGGAATGTACGTTTATTGAATTGTAGGTATATTTCCGTTTTGCATTGCCATACTTTAAGAGCATCTAAAAAATGTACCCCTAATCGTTCTCAAAGAAGTTGTTTATTTGCTATATGAAACAATACCCACACAAGTGTATGCAATCATCGAAAAGGTATTTATGAACTGCTCGAGGAAGAAAGCTGTCTATGAATTTTCGCATCTTGTTTGCCGTGTGTGAGTTCCTAGTTCATACTTCCGATACTTTAACCTTGAGTTGCGTTCCACGTGCCAACATTTGCACGGCCATCGTCCGTCATTTGAGATCAAGTCACACATTTTTGATCAGGCTGAATTTTCGTGCCGTAACATGACCTCTTTACTGCGACCGGTGAGCATTTCAGAACAACTTTTTGCCAGGTGCCATGGTGCCTTATCATGCATAGGCGTATGGTCGCCATTCGGAAACCATTCTCGCGTTTGAATCACCACATTTTCGTCTCAATGACTTTATTTTAGTTCTCCATCATCCTGTTGATGAAATGGAAGGCTTCTGTATATTGAATGAAAAATTATGGCCCACATAATTATTCTAATAAAATACTTGACTTACTGTGCAACGCCGGCTATCTGGAAGCGCTTGCACACGTTTACGCCGTGGGTTTCATTTGGAGATATATTTTTTTAATCATCGACTGTCTAGTGTGAGATGAAAGAGACATTCTTAGACTATGCAATCGAAAATTGAGAAAAAGTGAGCAAAAGCGTTTTCCAAACGAAATCAATTTCGTATATCTGGACACAAATATTATAAATCTATGTAAGCGTTCCGATGAAAGATTCTAAAAAACTTCTGTTTTATAATTAAGTATCCTACCGAAATAACTATATGGACCATTGATTTCCACCGCAAATGCAAAATCCTGCATTCTTTCAATGGGCAAATCTAAAAGCAACAATACATTAGGGAGACTAAGACGAAAATATTGTCTCAGGTGGAAGAGTGATCCCCGATTGAAAACTAAAAATAATAATAATAATGCTATTGGGCAAGGAGTGACTTTGAGGTACTCATCAATGACATTGCAGAGGTCAGGCCATAATTAAGTACTAGCTACCAAGCTTCGTAGATTTCCTCTTTTCCACATTCATTTATGAAAGCTTATCTGGCGATTCTATTATTGGAAAGCAGAAAGAGGCTAATTTCTTATGAACCGAAACCGCATGCAGAAATTAGCTCAGCGATCGATGTATTCTCGATCATATGCGAAATGTCGAAAATATGTGAGTATTGCGTCAAATATTGTGTGAAGTCACAGTATTTGATTGGGCACCGGCTGCAGGTCCCGTCATATCTCTAATATGATCCATGTTGCTTAATCTAGTAGAATGAAGTAAATGATGTCCCTCTAGATATGTAGCATTTCAAAATGAGCTCGTAAATCACCGAGATCTTGTAATAATTCTGAAGTTAAATCTCGACTTAGCAACTGCGTTTGCATTAATTTGAATAAAATGTCGCTTTCGTCAATTTTAGCAATTATTTCTTCATTGGCTGCGTGAGGAAGCGACACTACGTCTCACAGACTGCTAAACCGCGCACCCGTCTGTTACCGAAAAAGGAGGCTCTGATTGTTTCGAAGAAACAAACACGAACGACGAAGTTCGCACAGAGTTATCCGTTTTCTGCACGTAATGCGCGTTGCGTGAGAGAAAAGGCGGTTGAAGCCTACACTACTTGACAGGGAATTTTGGAGATGTAACAGGGGTCGATTTCTAATATTGCTGCTATTGTTACTTAAAGCTGTCTTCTAGTACAAGTGGTCTTCTATTAGCACCAAAAACTTGTTTGATGCGACGATTTTAATTTCTAAATATACAAAAAGGAAGACAATGCATTACCCCTTTGTGTGTTAGGCAATGAAGCTGTAGAACGCAGCTAAAAATATTTAGCTTTGATCAAGGAAGGTTGAATGGCTGGGAGGTCCCTTTAGATGAGACTATGAACATCCACTGGCGCAACTTTGGTATTACACAGCACTAAAGCTTTATGGTAGACGATTCGCTTGAGTTGAGTATCATACCCACAGCAACGATACTGTGAACTTACAATATATTGACTGGAGTCTCGAAGATTATAGTTACGCTCCAGTTATTCAAATTCTGTGAAAAATTGTTGAACTGATTTTCAACGGCCTTTAAATTTAAATGCAAGTAGTATTTTAATTCATTTGTAAAACTGAATGAACGGCAAATAAGTAAAAAAACACAGGCAAACGAAATAATTAGCCGCTTTGAGCAGTCCGTGCATCCTATTTACTGAACCATAATTGGACTCCATTATTTGACCATCTGAGCTGCATCTTACGAATACGA
Source organism: Tropilaelaps mercedesae (assembly GCA_002081605.1). Taxonomy (NCBI): domain Eukaryota; kingdom Metazoa; phylum Arthropoda; class Arachnida; order Mesostigmata; family Laelapidae; genus Tropilaelaps; species Tropilaelaps mercedesae. Next base: position 13,330 of record MNPL01002608.1, read on the forward strand.
TAATAGTATTTTACAGTATTATCTCAGCGAAGGCATACCGGGCAAAAACAACATCACAATATACCTGTAATATACGCAAACGGAAACGACAATATAGGATTCTCTGCGCCAGAAAATAGACAACCTGTGAAAATTGACTTGTCGTGGTTCACATTCGGCCCTTGATTTGCATAGCGATGTCCAATACGCGTCCCTCTTATGCCTTGTCATCGTAATCTATATACAGCAACATGTTTGATCCCTGAACCCGGACAGACTTGATCCGAATAAATATGATAATCTGAATCTCGGGTTAAGAGTCATCTAAGACCGTACAGTTGTTGAAAGTCTATATAATAATCTTTTGTGAGATCCAATCACATGGAATCATTACCATAATGTACCACTACATTTGCATTAAATAGCCCAAACGGCACTATTCGCTTGTGTGTTCAAAGCTATTAGAGCTGTCTTTCGTCTAACGGCACGTTTGAGGTAGGTTTCGACAAAAGGCGTACGTTGCAGCATCTCTCGAGTTTTTCGAGACGCTATTGTTTATTATATGCTCTTTTTTAAATATAATAGTGGACAAACGTTAAACATGAAGACAGAGGCAAATGCTATCCTGAGTATATCCTAGTTGATAATTGAATTTACGGTAATGATGTAGAACTCGGAGGCCCAGAAATTTATAATTCAAAATGTTTTATCTAGCTTGGAACGAATTTAGCTATACATTATTACTATAATACCGGAGAGGCGTATCTATCTGTAGTCACGATGGCGCTGTTTATTAGGCTGTTTTTTAGTGTCTATACACATAAGAGGATGCAATTTGTTTTGGCTGAGTTTTTGCTTATAACATTTTTTGTATTTATTTGTGAATTGTGATGTTTTTCACTTAAACATAAGCGGCTGAGATCGCAAAACGACCGGCTGTCTTGAATGAAGAATTGTTAGTGCTTTTTGGAGATTACTCTTGATATGTAGCTATTGGTAAAGAGGAAGAAAGTGCAAAGTCGCGAGAAATGTCCTACCGAACTTCTCGTGAAAATCCAGGGCGACCTATCTGCATAAGTACAGAAGGAAATTAAAGGGTAAGTAATCTAAGTATACTAAACCCGTAAGATGATTTTAGCATCTATAAGCAAAGTAAAGTACGGTATTCGGCAGCCTTTTTTACTCCAGACATTTTTCACATAGCTTGCTTCTTGATCTACAGGAAAACATCTTTTCCGCGGGGACGTGTATCTGATGTCTGCTATGCGTAATCATGGCTTGCTCATATGTCAACCTATTAATTGGCTCATGTTCTGGGTTCTATTTTAAGTTCTTCTCTTCTTGGAATTTCTGTCATGTCGTCGGTAAAGCACTTCCCTGTATTAGCTGAAGTAATCACACTAGTACACTATTAGCCACTATTAGTAACTGTGATAAATACGTCGATATCTGAGCGCCAGTTTCGCGAAGTCCTTTGTTTGATCATTATCGGTTTTATTATTACCATTCACAATCACTATAATGCGTAAGTTTTTCGTTATCTTGAAATCTCTTCTTAGTGACGCCTGCCTTCGTACTGAAATATGACGCACAAGACCCTGCTTTTGATTAGAGTATTGATTGGGCTCTGCTCGCTTAAGATGCTTGAAGCGACGATGTAACGGATGTTTTTAGTGCTTTCAGCAGCTTGCGGTCGACAAGAATGGCAAATGTGCAACCATGATGGACCTAACTGTGCCTTAGGACGAAGATACTTTCAATTTCTGTTGGCCTTCGTTGCTCTAGACGCCACATAAATAAACTCTACCGCTAGCATACTAGGCTGATTTTTCAGGAATCGAAGACGGCACATTAAACAACCTCAGACAAAGGCTGGGAAATAAAGATAGAAAAAGCTGGCCCTTAGAGATATGGCTGGCCTACCCTACCTTTTGATTATTTATTTAATGTGCTCGGAAAGGACTTATTCAGACTCAAGCAAGATTCCGTAAAGTTTTTTCGAGTATGTCAGTTTAGCTCCTGGCTGTCGCGCGCTCTCCTAAACGCGCCCTTACGCATCACTACCAAGAAAACATGACGCAATTAAGGATGACCGACTCTATCTTGAGAATATGCTTTATGTTGCGACCACCGTCAATTGTTTAAAGCGTCCCTTTTTCTCTCATTTGTTTTATCTAAATCAACTTTATTTTGTTTAAGATCTCGCTAGGCGATTTCTATGCAGAATATGCAGATGATACTGCACTTTTCTACCGTTTACACTTCCGCACTAGATATAGACGTACGCTCATATTCTAGATTTGACGGTTTACCAATTACTGAGATAGCTCTCACTCATCTTGAAGCTGTGTCTAAGTGCGTAATAGATACTTTATCCACCTGTAGCCTTTGTGAGCGCGGCATTCCCGCGTGATAAGAGTGTAAAAAAACTATTGTACCTCCTCTCGTTTTATGCGATCACTATTTGGGATGACGCGACATATATAACACAGAATGGTAATAACCAGTAAATGGTATATATAATATCGAATGGCAAGTGTATTTAGTAGGCTCACTCGTCATGATGGTTTCTGATAATTTGAAAACGACAGTTGGAGGATCCAACGAACAATATTATTTGACAGCCCAATATCCACAATGTGTGCTCAATCAGTAATAAATAAAATATTAGCACATGCTTAGGAGTACAGATAGGTTGTCATAATAAATCGTCGTTTAAATAAGTTGTCACCAAACACCAAGGGCGTGTATGTTGAAACTTCACAGAAGTCTATAGGAATCCACTTTTTTCGGAAGAGAAAACGTCAAATACTTGGCTTAAGTCGGCTCACTTAAAATGCCCACTAGAATTCAATCGACAATAAATACTTTAGTTTAAAATATCCTAATATGTTCATAATTACGAAGCCTGTATAAGGTAGTGCGGCATCAGTTGCAACTTTTTGAATAATTTAGATAAGATCAAAAAAATATCTTCTGATCTGAGCGAATCTTCTGATCCTAATTTTACCTTAATCTTATGCTTAGCCTAATCATAATCCTCTATTATCTTAAACCCATTGACCTATTAGCTTTATCAAAACATAACGCTGCGTGAATAGATTTTATCGCGCTTTTGGAACAAATCTTATCGCCTGGCCTGCAGTATAGACTATACAAGTTCTTTAAAAAGTAATGGATAGTAACCCCATATCATCGTCCTACAATTATCTTGTCAAATAAGTCAACATATAAAATTCTAAAGAACCAACGTTGAAGTTTAAGTTCTGTCGAGTCGCAGCTCAGATCAATAACCAAATAAAATATCAAATAAATAATAGTAGCTCTTGATTTAGTTCACGTCGCATTTTAGCTGTTCATGCCAATGTATATAGCTCCCGCTGGGTCTCAAGCAGATTTAAAGGTACATAATTAAGCCCTGTTTTGGGAACAGCTGCTCCTCTCGCGTAAGCTTAGACATATTGTCTGGTATGCGATATTGCGCGGGTAGACGTATGCGTATCAAATTTACGTATCTCACCCACTCAAAGTGGACTTTCGTAGCTGTCAAATATTCTCGTCTTCGAGATATGGATATGGTAGACTGAGCAATCTAAGTTCCTCGTGTGTAACACAAGGTATACAGTGATGTTAATGACAACGCTACAAGATAATGAAGATTCATTGAATATTCATCAAGCTTCTACAGTAGAGACATTGGAAACACTAAGAACTTCGAACAATTGCACGCTAGAGCGGGTATCGGCACGAGATGACCCCAAGGTCGTAAAACGTGACTGACGAATAATAGCGGTAGCAAGAACCCGTCGTTACACCGTGCGACCAGGACTCTATCTGCCTCATTAGGATCACCCTTAGTGACTGTCCAAAAAAGAAGAACAGAAAGCACACGGCATCCATGTAGACCTTAAAAGCAACGAAAAACGAAATAACTGGATCCACGATATTATAAAAACCGACGTGCAGCTTCAGTCCAGTCTAGAGCTTATTTTTTTAGATGAAACATATACGGCATGGTTTTAGCGAAACCTGCAATGCGTTTATAGTACAACGTTGTACAACATAGGTCTATTCGACTAGTTTTACTTTTTACTAAAATTCTTTACTAAACTCTAAACTATATGAAACTCAAAACCAAATGTAGCGTTTTTATAATAAAAAGAACATGCTAAATCTTTTGCACACAAATCAGTTTGTATTTTGCCGTCAAGATTAAATTCCCTCAAATCTAGAACTCAGCAATTCTAAACCAAAAAACATAGGCCTTTCGGATGGAGTTAATTAGCTTTCCTGATAAATCTAACCATCTCCACCTCGTCTGCAATTTGCTGCAATTTAATTAAAACTACTACTAATTTATATACAATTTAGTTGTTTTGATAACTAATAAAAAGGTATTGGTTTCTCATTAAATTCTCAGATTAAATCTTAAAATGAATGATTTAGATAGGTTAAGAAAAGGGAAGTATTTATTGAAATATTCACTTTTCCTGATTATATGTTGTAGCTTCACTTGAACAACTTTCGTCTTTCTGTTATAGCCATTGTAAGCACCCGGGATTTGGTCGCCATTCTATGGCATTCATCAGGGCTTTGCATATTTCGTTTCTTTTTGTTAGGGTTGACCATCAGCCGACATTTAACGTCCACCGTAGCGCTTTGGCATTACTTCGTAAGACGGACCCCATATAAATGTAAATGTGCAACGGCGGGGATCGAATCCGTGCACCTACGTGTCTCCTTCGGTCGCAAAGCGTACATGAATGCACCAAGCCATCGAACTCGACGCACATCCTGTTTACTACTAGGGATATCGTACTGTGAGGCTTCTATTCTGCGGGAACCTACTAGCTAGGTTTGCAAAAACGGTTAACCAAATGCTCAACGGTATAGCACAAAGGCGAGTGACCACAGCTTGTGTTGTTGCGTGACAGTTCCGTAATTTCCTGCAAATGCACATACATACATACAGGCAACCACTGCTACTTGCCTACCATCTATTGCGTTGAACAGTTTCTGAATTGGTCTTTTTTTACTCTCTTTGGTGTCATGCTTTCATGTATACACACAATAACGGAAAATCGGTACGGTATTATTGTCGACAGTAGTTTGTAACATCACTATGGCTAGCGCGGACTATTAGACACCATAAGAGGCCAGTCGGCTAGCCAAGCTCTATGGCCATGCGAGGGAGTGGTTCAAGGAAGATTATAGATGCAATGGAGAATACTATATGCGTCAATAATTACCCTACAAGAATCAGTACAGTAAAATCAAGCATGCGTTCACATCAGTCTTAGTTAGCATTTGCGCATTAGGAAACCGCAGAGGAAAAATGTGAGGCTAAAGAGAATTGCATCGCGGATGCGTTGCAAAGATTAAAACCCCTGAAATTGAAGAGAGATCTGTTCCAAGAGCCATAACGGTTCGCATAGGAGCAACAAAACCAACTCCGCTTGGACTCTTCGCTACAGGCGAGCCTTTAGGCCCCTCCCTGACAAGAGGCGGAGCCATCGACTCTCCAAACCGGTACGATCAGAATGCTGATTCTCAATGCACATAGTGGCGCGGTGAGGCGTCGAGAATGCACTATCGAATTTTATGCAACTTCAGCTTGGCAAGAAGCTGGCAGAAAACTAGAGAAACAAAAACAAACCTGGAAATTTCCGGAGAGATGATGATCCTTGAAACTACTTGTAGTAGACGCCAAATGTGAAGTAGGAGCTCCGACAAAACGAGAACTCTCAAGCGCTGCTGAAGCGTACCCACGTTTTGCTACACGGAGCGAGCGACGTGCCTCGGCTGTTGCTTTAGGTTCAGGCTGTGGATGATCATGTAGGCCTTTCGCCTGTAACATCAACCAAAAAATGTCAAGTGTTATAAGCAACACGGTTAACAATATTGATTTTGTCAAAAATTTGAATATGACAAAACATATTTTTGGAAATCAATTTACAAGAACCGTTTTTGATTATTGTTTGTCTAACCCTTCCCAACGTCAACCTTTAATTTTTGATCTCATTAGGCGAAATAATAATGATTTCCAGTTGTTTTATTAATATGCAACGTACTGCAAAGAGCCACAAAGTTTCTAATAAAGAAGAAAATGCTGAGTAGATTTAAAGATTCTACTACTTTGAATGTTGATAGGTGGAAATTTTAAGGATGTCTACCTGGAAGAAAATTGCTTGCTCTGTGTGGCGCCAAAAATGAGTCACGGGATATCCACAGTGGCCGCGACATGGGAGCACCTCCAGGCGTCCGGAACAACGACGATTAGGGCACGGTTTTCCTAAAAAATACACATGAGCAATTTATCGTAAATGTACAGCTAGTGTATGAGAGTCATATGAAACAGCGAATGCAATCGGTTAGCGTAATAGGATACTTGGCACACGCGTTTTTTACTTATCTTAAAAGCTATACACTACGTGTCACTTAAAAAGCTTAGTGTTTATCAAAAGTGACTTCAACAGCGAATATTTTAAATTTTGTGGATCTGACATCTTGTAAATATATACCAACACCAGCACGGCGACTTATAAAGTAGTGGCTCCGCATTTTCAGCTCCATTTGGTTCATCCGTTATCCATTAAAGGGAATGTGAGCAAAAAGTTCGAATACAGATGTAGAAAAATGTATCATTGAAGTATTTTTTTCAAGCACGAATTTTTATCATTTTGTCAAAGTAGGGTTTAACAGAGTTACTTTGGTGTGTTTATTAAAAATATCTCAGTTTTCGAACATAATAAATTTGTATTTTTGATCGTATTAAGTAGTGGAATATTTCGATGTAGCTCTTCTTTAATCGATATGAAAAAGCTAGAATACAAATTAACTGTGATGTGCATGGGATTAGTCTATCGCACAATACCATTCTAATTGATTGAAAATTCTGACATTTATCTCCAAATGCGTGTTAACAACGTAACACATATTTGGCATTCATACTACACAGCAGTAAAACATTTCTCAACATCTTCCCCGATCTTTGGTAATGTAGCACAATATACAAATGTACATTTTATCTGAATTTATCTACAACCAAATCATTTAACTAATCCTAGCTCTGCCACTATCGACTGTAATCGCTTTTGGTCTTTGTCTGCGGGTTGATCTGTTGTGATAGATTTCAGCACGAAGTATAAATTTGGCTTTAACTTTTACGTGACTCGCTAGTTTCTGTCTGTGTATTTAACGCATACTTGGAAGACTTCGAACAATGTGCGCAGAACGAAGCTCGAATTGGTTAAACCGTTCTTGTCAATGTACTACTGTCTTTTAGTGAATACCAAGTCACTGCGAATTACAGATATTTTTTTTCATATATTTTGCCAACACGACGGTGATCTATAATGACCCTTTTTTTGTTAAAATCCCATATTTTGCCAAGAGTTCAGAAATCACGTTAAAGTATCAAGTCGAATTAAAAAGAAGAAGGCACTTCCTTGTCATTTCGAAAATTTCCAATTGTTTCACAACTGTATAATCTGTCATCACTTGTATAAGACAAAGGGCTGGTAGATTGAACAAATATCCGAATGATGACAAAAAGCGAGAATCTTTTGATAACCGTAACGATTACTACAGAAATCCCTATTTTTTTTCAGGACTGACCATCAGCCAACGTTTAACCTCCACGGTAGCATTTTTTACATTACTTCGTAAGAAGGACACCATATAAATGTACACCTGCACCGGTGGGAATCGAATTCGTGCGCCCACGTGTCTCTTCCGGTCGCAAAGCGTATAGGAATGCACCAAGCCTCCGATCTCGACACTATAGGTACCTAGGTATTCAAAAGTGTCCCGGGCAAATACTTGAAATGTGTAGAATGTGTCATTTGAAAGTCCTCATTCAGCACCAGTTTGGTTTATTTTAAGATGCAGTGAAATTTCGCATTATTACTGGTTGAATAGAGAATTTCAAACGTTGCACAAAGATATTAAATATTGCACGAAAGCAATGCTTTAACTCAGAATATATGTACGGCACCACACTTTTAAAGTGAATACCTTGTCAGCAAGAAGACATAGTGAGACAGCAAAGGACATTGTAAGTCGAAAATTTAACAGCCCAAATCGATGCACGGAAACGTACAACAAACTTATTGGTGTATTCTACATACGTAACATTATTCACACCGTGACTTGCATTTAGAGAAGTGGATCTGCAGTTAAGCGGGTCGCTTGGGTTTATTGCCTCCTGAAGGCAACGCTGAGAAAACCTGTGATATTCTATGACGAGCTTTTTAGCAATACTTACGTTATATATAAACTACAAAACAAAAACAAAAATTATATTGCTCATTCATTCGATAACAGGAGGCACTTGTGGCACAGATTGTGCTTTTAAATGCACTACCTTGTTCTAGAATAATGAATGCCTACCTCTAGTGCTTGGCCCTTACGTGTATCAACATTACGTGATAGTTATACTGTTCTTCAAGTGTTCCTCTTCATTGTGTAATTACTCGGATTAGTCGTTGTCACGGTTGCATACGGTCAGTAGTAATGGTTATTATCGATTTTGAGGAAGTTGCCATTATTTTGCATATAAAAGTACTACCATATAGAAAAAGGTTTGACGAACAAGTGTCGAATTAAACTATTCAGAGTGTGATTAATAGTAGTCATTGCCGTCGGCTCCAAGTGTTTCCTAGAGAATAAAACTACCTTAAAACTGGGGCTGGTCAAAATCGACTCGGTAAGCAGAGTATCAATTGGCTTTCCATTATTAAGATGTTCAATCGTAAACCGCAAAAATAAAGCCAGGGATATATATATATATATATATATATATATAT